>SSHR01002249.1:0-39112 GCA_006518225.1 Fusarium neocosmosporiellum
AACCAACTAGACCACGGAACCGGTCGTTGATTTGTTGGTAGTGACGACTGCAGTCTCAGTCCAAAATTCTTGGTTTCCCGCTGTCGCGCCGTGGTAATGGTTTCACCTTAGGGTAGGCGATTGGCTCTAACCAGACATTAGACGATGGTAAGTAGGCAGTTAATACTTAGTTAGTTCTTATTATTTATTTGCATTGAAAGTATTTTGTATTAGTATTCCATATGTATTTATTCGTAAAGTATGGTGTCTGGGCTTTTCCCTTTGTCACCCTTGTTTAAAGTTTATGCTCCATGGATTATCATTAACCTCGAGACACATCCCAACTTCTCAGCTATAATAATCAGTCCGATGTAAGATAACATCAGCTCACACAAACCATAGCACATACAGCTTATTTTTTGAGTCAATATTTTTACATTGAGTTGTGCGTACATCATTTTACCTTCCTGACATTGGACACTACTGGTCCAGACCGACAACCACATGTTATACAGAATCATACACAGACATCCTTTTTCTCTATTTTCCAGACTTCCCAAACAGAGAAGCAACATAGTCCCCAAACGTCGAGTTGCCCTCTGCCTGCCGCTGTTTCCTCTGCTCCGCCTGCGTGTCCCAGATCTTCTGCACGCTGCCCGCGACCTCGGCCTTGGCCTGGAGATCGGCCCTCAGAGCAGCCTCCTCCATCGCCCGCTCCTCCTCCGGGAGCTTCTCGAGCTGCTCCTTCCATTGTTGCTGGAGTTCCTCGGTGGGTGTAACCGTCGGGGCCTTGGACCTGGGTATCGCGGGCTCGAAGACTGGGATGGGGAGTCCTTCGGCCTTGGCCTTTTCTACGGCCTCCTCGTGCTTGATCATCCGCTGGAAGAGGGCGTCGGCGTGCATCTGGATGTCTTCCTCCACTATGGCAGACCTGCCCTCGACCGACCCGTACCCTAGAGCACGAAGGAATCGCTGCGCATCATGTTAGCCAGCGTCAATGGCCGAGACAAGTCGTCGTAGTCATACCGATTGCATCATGTAGCACCGCTCAAACCTGCGCACTTGGTGCCGGCACATTTGCATTTGGTCCTCCCATGAGCCATTCTTCATGCAATTCACCCATTCCTCCTGGTGTTCTGCGCAGTTCTCCAGCGCAGCCTTGCCAATAGCCGCCTTCCTCTCCTTGTACGATTGAAGTACATTCATCAGCTTCTCATGATCGCTCGCAGTCTCGGCTTCGATCTCGGCCAGCGGTTGGTAGTTCTTCCACAGGTGTGCATATCGTCCGTCCTGGTACAAGCTCGCCGAGGGCACAGCTGGCTTCTGCGCCTGAGCCGGTGGTGCTACCGCAGAATCGCCATGGCTGGGTTCTTGGGTTGGTGGAGGGGGGTTCGCGGGCTGCTTCGTCGGGTACTTGAGGGGTGATTCTTTTTCGAGAAAGTCGCGGAGACTGGGATCGAGTTTTCCGAGGGGATCCGCCGATTTGTCGGTGCCGAGGATGGAAGAGATCCAGCCCATTTCAGCTAGAGGTCTGAATTGGCAGCTGAGCGCAAGAATGGAGATTGGAGGTCGAGTTGTGAGTGCGAATAGAGAGGTCTCGTCCGAGGTTGAACTTTCAGTGACCTTCAATTGCGATGGGTGGAGGTGCGAAATGCGCACATGCACTGTGCTGAACACGGTACATATAATTATCCCCTGATGACTTCAACTGATTTATGTATGGACTTTTAGTTTGGTGGTTCACCAGGAAATAATGACCTCGAATTGAGCCTTCGAATCATGCTTCATGTTAACTGTTTCCCAGACAATATGCCGGTCGCGAGTCGACACATAGTCCGCTGGCTCGACAACGCAAAAACGTTCATTACACTGGCACTGCTCACAAGAAAGAATAGGTCCTCACTAGGCACTGGCATTTTCTGGCCCGAGATAGTCAAAGGTATGAACGTAATCTTGAGATCATGACGACCCTTTTCCTAGCCATATCACGCCCAAAATTGAACCATGAACCCCAGACAGACAATTGTCTTCGTGAATCCTTTTTATTCGCGATTGCATCTATAGCACAACCGTTTGCAACGCAACATCCGGTGCCCGACCCTTCAGAGGAAACTTCCCATTCCCCCTGATGCTTATCACGCCAAAAACAATGCCAGAAGAGTCCCAACTTAGAACTTGCTGAACTTCTTAACAGCCTTGCCAGTTCGGGGCAGCACGCGCAGGACGTTGAATCGGACCTTGGACAAGTTAGCAATCGTTTCCCCCCGCCGCGGACTGGCAGAATCCTCCAACGTACAGTCTTGCTCAGGGGCCGGCACTGGCCAACGGTGACCTGGTCACCCTCCATGACACGGAAAGCGGGGGAGACGTGGGCGGCAACGTTCTTGTGTCGCTTCTCGTAACGGGAGTACTTGGGGATATAGTGAAGGTACTCTCTGCGGATGATGATGGTTCGGTGCATCTTGGTGGAAACGACGGTGCCGGTGAGGATACGGCCACGGATGGAGACGAGGCCGGTGAAGGGGCACTTCTTGTCTGTAGAGTCAAAATGTCAGCAATGCGATCCAACTTGGAGTCGTCTGGTCGTCCGAATTGCGCGAGACACGCTCGAATGCTTCTTCATTCTCGCGAGTCGTCTTGAATGCGCTCTACCTCCGAAATGCTTCCCCAGATCGAATATTTCCACATCCCACGTACCAATATAGCTGCCCTCAATGGCGGCCTTGGGGGTGCGGAAACCCAGACCGACGTCCTTGTACCATCGTCGGCCACCCTTGCCCGGTCGGGTGCTCTTGGTTCGGGTCTTCGAGTTCTGGAAGATGTGAGGCTGCTTCTGGAAAGCACGCTCCGACTGGACGGTCAACTCGGTCGCCCTGATGCAGAGGTTAGCGACGCGTTCGTTCGGGACATCGTGTATCGATCGCTGCTGAGGTTCTGACTGACATCTTGAATGATCCTTCTCGGGCAGGTACCGTAACGAGAGGGCGTGTCGTGGATTAAGCTGGGTGAGGCGAGGTTGAGAGTGGCTGCGGAGGTCAGTTTTCGCAGATGGAGAAGTAGGGCAAATCACACACCAAAATTTCCGTGCAGTTTGGGACTTAGGGCTTGTAAAATTTGGGGATTGGCTGTGCAGCCGAGCGCCACATATTAGGTAATTAGGCGAGTGGGGGAACTGTGGCTGACCCTTCCGGGCTCACGTGAGCTGGCGGGGGATGATGCTTTCGCTGGAGAGCATGGCGGAGGACTTGGCAAAGTGGGGCCCATCACCCCTGTTGCTATCGCCCAAAGTAAACAAACACGGTCAGTCGCGATATACAGCCCACTACCACTTTATCGCCGTCGTGTCCATGGTTGGAGTTGGCTTCACCTTGACAAGATTCGACAACTCCACCGACAATGGCGCCTGCTACTGATGCCACTGTGCCCGCCACGCGGCGCACGCGCAGGTCTATCGGTGCGCATACCGATGTTCGCAAAGCAATGGAAAAGGAGAATGCGACTGTCGACGTCACCAGTTCGTTGGCTGCGAGTCGCAAGAAGTCAAGAAGCAAGAGTTTGGGCCCAGGTGGTCTAGATGCCCTCATGAAGGCAAATGGAAACAGGCGCCTGGTGAGTCAATGTCCTCTCAATCTGCGCTATATCCATCTGATAGAACATAGTCTCTTGCCGCCTCGAACAAGCCCCCCCGCTCCATCCTCAAGCCGACTATTCCCATACCCGAAATCCCACCCATGAAACCGAAGGTGCCTGATTTGATCGACTTTGGTGAACCTACAAGAGAATCTCCGTTCGCAGATCAGTCTACCACAGAATCCAATGGGTCCAAGATTGCCGTCAAGACTGAGGAGGAGCAACAAGCCGCCGCCCGAGAACGCGAGGAGCGGGAGCGTCGTGATGCTCGTCGAAAGTCCCTTGCCAACCGCCGTGTCTCCTTCGCGGCTGAAGCAACTCTGCATACCTTCCACGAGGTCGAATATATGCAGGATTCGACAACATCCACTGACTCAACCAGGAGGAATTCTGCCTTCTCGAACAACGCCGACACACAACATGGGGCCTCGACAAATGCTGCCAGCGACCAAGACCAAAAGAAGCAACGAAGAAGCTCTGGCCTTCCACCCACAAACTTTCACAACCCGGAAGATGATACGGCGACATCGACAGTCTATAGTTCCGACTCCGAGCCCGCAGACGCAGTGGAAGAAGTTGCCGACGTGGAGGATGATGGCGAAGACGACGGTTCAAGCAGCGACTCTGACGACGGAACGATGCTCACTATCGATGAGGTGACGGGAACGACAGCCGTATCAGACCGATCGATTGATTCCGACGAAGAGTCCTCAACGTTGGACGAAGCCCTTAGACTTGCTGCTAGAAGAGCCGGCACTCAGCGTCTCGATGAGGATAGCGATGAAGATCTCGACGACGGCGAGGAGTTCATTCCTTCCTTCGGATGGGGCAAAGATGCGAACAAGCCGAATGTTGCCGCGCGAGACCAAGAGAATCTACCACCGCCAGTTCAAGCCCAACAAGCGCAACCACCTCAAGCCGATGATGACGATGATGGCTCAGATATGGAAATGGACATGGATATGGACATAACGCGTGCGGTTGGAGGCATCATCAAGCCTCAGGCTGCACAGGAACGTGATCCAGATGAGGACATGTCTATGGATGTTACCCGTGTATTTGGAGGCATCATGAATCAGAACAAGGCACAAAAGCCGGGGCCTTCGCCGGATGACGAAGATGAAGAGGATAATACCCCAATGGAAGAGGCCACTATGGAATTTACCACTGCAATTGGTGGCATCCGTCGGCCCGTTCCCGATGAGATGGACGAGTCAGATGGGAACGAAGACATGTCGATGGAGCTGACTACAGTGATGGGTGGAGTTCTCTCTCAAAAGAAGAGGAAGAGTCTGGGGGTTTCTCGGCGAAGGACTGTCAACCAGGCAGATGATGAGGATGAGGACGAAGACGATGCACCTATGGACATGACGATGGGAGTTGGCCAAATTCTGTCACGACCATCTAACAACAACGACGACAAGGAGGAGGATGAGGACGATGGCGATGCCACCATGGGCATGGACATGACGACTGCCATTGGCGGCATTCTCAACAATACCCTAGGGAATGCACGAAGTCTGGGTAAGCGGGTTATGGAAGAAGAGGCCGATACACCAGACAACCCTGATGAGGCTCTCCAGGCTGCGATTAGCAAGAGCATGCCTGTTGGGAAGCCTGCAGCCCAATCAGCCGAGAAGCCAACCACGACACTCAGCCCCGAGCCCTCATCTTCTCGAGCGAACGTGATGAAGCGTAGCGTGGGACCCAAAAGTACGACGCCGCAATCCGCTCGCAGGTCTCGCAGAACACCATCTCCTGCCAAGACATCAACAACACCGCAGTCGTTGCCCAAGGCTAGGACGCCAACATCCGCGAAGCTATCGACGCCTCAAACTGCCCCGGCATCTTCAACAAAGACCACCCCCAGAGCATCAGAACGCAAGTCACGGCCTGCCTCTCCGAAGAGACCATCTTCTGCTAGGTCCAATAGGGTCAGCTCCAGAACCCCATCCCCGGTCAAGGCTACGCCGAAGAAAGGATTGTTCCAGACCAATACTGGAGCGGGCAACAGAACCCCAACCGTTGTGTTGACGCCCCAGAATCGTCGTTTGTCGGGTGTCGGCGCTGATCGAGCTGGACTTGGATCTCCACAGGTTGCTGCCCTTTTTGATCGCCGCGGTTCTATTGGGGATATGGCCACTGAGTTTGTGCCTGGAAAACGTGGTGTTTCGTTTGATGATCTAAAAGAATTGTCGAATGAGGTGGATAAGGAGGCTCAAGAAGAGGAAGACAAGGAGAATCGGCGAAAGATTCTCGAGCGAGAAGCCGATGGTGCTGAAGCTACACTTAATCTTCGCGAAATGATTGATAGCCTCAGCCCGAAGCGGAATCCGCTCAGGGGCCGCAAGAGCCTTGCCGTTGGAAGCGCCAGAGGACTCCTCGGAAAGCGACCTAGCGAGCTGGATGAGGACGACGACGAGGAGAACGACGGTGTTAAGAGACTCAAGGGTCATCAAGGCAGTCCCGTCAAAAATGTCCGACTCCAACATCCTCCCAAGGCTGAGACGACGGGAAAGCTCACGCTGTCATTCCGAAAAAGCCTGCAACCCAACAGCGCCACCCCGACGTTGTCCTCACCCCAGGGGCGGGAGCCGGCAACGACACCAAGACACCAGGGAAGATTCAAAGATGTCGATGATGATCGGACTGGGCACTCAGTAAACTTTGACGAGTCACCTGTGAAAGATGCCGGGCAGCTCGAGAACGAGGTTGACGACGACGAAGAGCGGATCCACCTTCAGGACTTCCTCAATATGACGTCGATTCGCTTCATGGAGCTGACAACCACCAAGAGGCGACACACGACAGCTCCCGGAAACCTCGACAATGGATTCCTAGAGGAAGGCGAGGAGAACCTTTCGCTGGAGCGGTGCGTTGTTGCTGGTGCCTGTACAGCGCCAATGCTTGAGTTGTATCAACACTCTTGCCGGGAGCTGAAGAAGTACATCTCTGAAGGCCGACGTATTGTCAAGGAGATCGAGATGGACACGTTTGAGGAGAACCCGCCACTGTTCAAAGAGTACATGGCGGCGACACCTGAGATCAAGACTCTTATGGACAAGCAATTCATGAATGTCAAGAACCACGCCCGCCTTCTGAGCAAGGCCATGTGGTATGAATGGCGAATGAAGCTGCAGGATGGACTGAAGGAGGGCCTGCTCAGGATCGATGAGGGTATGGAAGTGGACAAAGAGTCTTTGGACCAGCAAAAAAGCCTTCTTGACTCTGTCCTGCCGGCCATCATGACTCGGTACCAGTCCCTCGTGGAGGAGAGTGGTAACCTTGAGGAAGTGGCCCGAGAACTGGCTGATTGCGACCCAGCTGAGCTTAAGGCTGCTCGTGAGGAGCTATCGGACCTTGATCAGGATATCGAGCTTAAGAAGAAGCGTATCGCGGATCTTCGGGAGCAGTTCCAGGCCTCGGAAGTCGAAGTAGAGGACTTGGTAGCACGGAAACAGAAGTGCCTAGAGGACATTAAGGAGTCTGAGAAGATCAGAGAAGAGTGCCGTGGTTGGACGAGCACTGAGGTTAACAACCTCAAAGGTATGTATCCTTCGTCGAGGCTCTTGGTGGCGTTGTTCAGTGACTAACATCTCTCAGCTCGTGTGGATGCTATCGAAAAAGAACAGGGCTGGGCCGTGACTGGAATCTCGGGCACCGTCCTTTCCATGGCCTACAAGCGTGAAATTGAGATTGTCTTTGACATTGCCTCGTTCAAAACGCATCGACCGAACTCGACAATCGACCTGTGGTACATTGCCGATAACCGTGAGAAGAACCCACTTCCCAAGACAGCAGAGAAGGAATTCTTCTTGCAGTGTATCCGAGACCACGTTCGTGCTCTCCCCCAGAGCCGAACCGAGGTTTCTCATCTATTGAATATGGTGCGAGCAGCGTGGGACAAGGCCAACCTGGTGTCGTCACAAGTTGGTCGTATGAATGCCTCGTTCCCGACGACTGTGCAAAAGACATCTGACTCGAGCGTGGCGATCACGATTTCTCTACTGCTTGTACCGCTGGAAACTCGGGTGGAGGTCAAGCTGAATCTGCATGGCCAGAGTGGCCCTGAAGGACTGGATGTAACTGTCACACCCGAGGCCAAGGTTTTGTATGGTGAACACTTCAACGTATCAAAGGTGGCCGAGTTCCTTGCTACGAGGGTTGGCAAGGCCGTTGGTGCTGGGGAGGAGGAATGGAGCAATGTAATGGTTGAACTACATGGGAGGTTGATTGCTCGGGGCAGGAAGTGAATCATGGCTGAATCAGTCAGGGATAATGAGTGATGACGGGACCGGGAACACGTGATGGGAGGCATTGGCGTTGCTTGGATCAGAGATACCTTTGGTTTGTGTGCTGGGCTTGGACGATATATGGGTGCTGGGGGAACAAACCGCCCCCCTTTGTTAGGTGCTTTGTTGAACAAAGACTTTGACCGACAAGACGATACTATGCATTGTATATGCTGTGAATGAACAATCTGTATTTGCCAACAATGAGTGTTGATTGCGTGAAGGGAAGCTATCTGTTCGGTTGCACCACCACTAGCAAATAGCATCACGATGACTCGATGCTTCTTGGTCAGGGGGGACATGAACTTGACGTCGATACCTATCAAGTAGATTTAATGCCCACGGCAAAGCAATGCTTTATCGTTATCATTACCTCCAACTGGCCTGGCACTGGCAGCAACCGACAATGCTTCCCTTGAGTGCATCGCCGGCCTGGCACTTGGTTGCCAGTGTCATTCACTGCCAGACAGGATTCCCACCCACAACAAACAAATCGAGTCAAACAATAGAGAATCCAAACAATGCCAGTCTCTCCTCTTTCTTTATTCCTCTTCTTTCAACAACAGCAGTCGCGATCGCATTCATAAACTCGAAGCTCCCCCGACACCAGAGTAAGTGACGGACATCTTTGCAGCTTTATATACACACTCGCACACACAGATTCACCTTTATATACCCTTTCAAAGACATAGCGAAGTTACTGTCAACAGCTTTGACGCTGACTAGATATACACAGCAATCTCCTCACCATCTTCGACGACAAGATGCGCCCTGAAGATCTTCCCATGTGGCTTCCCCTCCCGGAGGGGTGTGAATGGGACTCGATTTTCAACATGCACGAGTGTTTCGACCCGGAGTACGACACCCTCCCTCTTGTGCTTCTCCGACTGGCTTTCTGGGTCTTTGCAGTGAGCCCACGGTTCCTGTGGTGGATGCTGATGCTCTACCACTTCCGACGGCTCATCAACACCTCAAGGGCCGTGGTGTTCCTGCAGGCCGTTACGGCGGCGGCCCTCTACCTGATCCCCTGGATCTGGCAGAGCGACTACTCACGTCTGAGGTCGCAGACAGAGCCCTTCTTTGCCGATTGTTGGCAGCTCTGGTTCCTCCTCTCCTCGCCAAACATTTTGTTCACGGCGTACCACCTCCCCGGAAACATCAGGGACGGCATAGTTCTCGCAAGAGACTATGCCTACCACTGCATGGACCTGGAGATTCTGTTCCCAGACCCGGGTGAGGTGAACCTCCACGCTGATCCCAGGGACACAGCTGGGGAAGCCTTCATGAAGAAGCTCCTCGCCGAGGACCGGGAGAGGCGTCGTAGGAAGGAGAGTGAGGAACAGGCCAGGAGAGAGCACGAGATGGCGAAGCGGGAGCGGGAACGGGAAATGAGGGAGAGGGAGGTAGTAAGGCAGAAGGAACTCGAGGAACGTCGCCGACAGCGAGCGAGGCGCGAAGAGGAGGCCAGACGGGAGGAGGAGGAGCGAAGGGGTTTTGACCCCGACGCCGCCATCTTTCGTCGCACCGCTCGTCGTTGGCAGCCTCAAGTTCCTGAACCTGAGCCCGAACTCGAACTCGCCAGGGTCAAGGTGCAGGGTCCTGGGTCGAAGGGTTCCAGAAAGGTCATCGCGTTTTACAGCCGCGGTACCCAGACGGAGCCCGGAGACTTTCCCGGGGAGCGATCATCCGGCGAGGTATCCTCTTCGAGGTATACCTCAAATGGTGTTCAGACGGACTCGAAGTCCGAGGAGAAGCAGCACAAGGCCTCTTCTTCCAAGCCACAGGAGAGGGCCGCTTCAACTCCCGCAAGGGATCCTCAGTCTTCGGGGACGACTCCCACCCCAGCTCCAGAGTCTCCCGAGGTCAAGCAGACCGCCAACGAGCCCTCCGAGAGGCCACAGCCTCCTGGGCCGACTTCCCCCAAACCCTCCGCGCCCACATCATCGGCAGATGCAGCTCCTCCCACTTCCTTCGGCCAGACAAGACCATCACGACAATCGCGGCAGTCTGCTCAGAGCCGTGTGAGGGCACGGAGGCGTAACATGGGGAGACGTCGTCCAGGAGGGCTGTTTGGCTCTAACGCTGGAGGAAGGGTCGACGAGAGCCCGTCGGAGTCTTCGACTCGAGAAGGCGAGCAAGTCCAAGAGCAGGAGGCCGACACCAACAGCAACGACTATGGGACATGGGAGAGCCCAAGCGCTGCGGCCGACCAGAACCCCTTTGCCCAGGACGCTCAAGCAACCACTTCTCAGTGTGATGCTCCGGACACAACCAGCTCGGCCTTCAAGAGGCCCGAAGACTTTGACGACTTCGAAGAGTGGCTCAACTCTTCCCTTCCTCCCTCAGATCTTTCAGGCTTGCCTGACGATGACAACAACATGGCCTTTCAAGGCCTTCTTGGTTCGGCTCTCGGAGAGATGGGCTCGCGCGACAACGCTGAGATTCGCTCGACTAGCGATCTCATGGATCTTGATTCCGTCCAAAATCCCGGAGAGACTACCGTTTGCCAGGAGCAGCTGGCGACGGAGATGGACATCGTTGACGACTCCGGAGCATCTCCGGCTGGCCCCCTGCTCACATTCTTGCCTGAGATGGACTGGGAGGCTGAGTCTAAGAAGACAGCCTCAGATGGCCCAGACATCGTCATGGGAGAAGATGAGGCCCCGAAGACTCCCGCGCCATCGACCACTCTTACCCTCGCTCCAACCATAACTCCCGCCGCACCTAGAACTCCTCCCCCCCAGCAAAAGAAGCAGAGCCCACCAGAGCCGCCAGCAGCACCTCGGCGCAGACAAGTCGATGACGACGCGACCGATATCCTCAATTCTTTCAACCAGATTAGTGATGAGGTTGAGGAAGAGATGGGGGCAACAGGCCCTGAGCAAGATGGCGCGTCTGATAACCAGACAGCGATAGCGACTACTTCTCAGCCCAAAGAAACGGCACAGTACATCTTGGACATAGATGACATGCAACCCTCTCGTGTGCTCTCTATGCACTTCTCCTCACAACCAAACACTCCCTCGACGCCAGCACCGGTGACAGAACCCGAAACCCCTTCCTCCCTGCTCGCTTCCTTCATGAGTCCAACGGCACAGACACCAACGTCTCAAGCCAGTTTACGTTATCCAACCGGGCAATCCGCAATGCAGATCCCTATGCCTTCAACCTCAACACCTACATCTCAACCACAGAATTCTCCTACATCAGGTCCAGAACGCCGGGCACGCACGCGGAGGCCCCCTCCTCAACCCCCCCCTTGACTACAGGATTGTCACAACCTGGCTCTCATACAGCGACACAGTCTCAGTACTCTCCAGTTCCAGACACACAGGCAACCTCCCGAGGGCCTCATCGGCAGTCCACTGTTGGATCTGACCAGTCAGAGGGAAAGGCAGCTCTTTCTCACTACGCTCCCATCATCCCAGGATCTAAACCTCTCTCATTCCACAATCAGTTCTTCCAGCCCAGTCCAGCTCTACCAGCCCAAGGACAGACACCGGCGGAAGCCGTCCAATCTCAATGCCCTCCCATTGACGATGGCCAGACTACGAACACTCAGCACCCGTTCTTTTCCTTCGCGCCACCTGCGAACAATCTCGACGTCACCCAGTCAGATCCCCAAGCTGAAGATACCGACAAGCCTCAGGAGGGGCTTGATGAACTCGAGAGGGACCTGATTGCAGCGCTTGAAGAGAACAACAACAACAGTGATGCTGAAACTGTCCTACATGACCCCTCGAGCCCACATAACCAAGGCATTCACCATACTCTACCCTCGGCCAGCGACGACCAACCGCCTCTAGTTGACCCAGCGCTTTACGCAAGCACTGTTCCAGCCGCGTCTCAGTCCTCAACCAACCAAGCCGCTTCAGGCCCCGACCAACCCCAGGAAGCCAGCCAGGAGGAGTTGTCCAAGCGAACAATCTTGAAGCCCAGATCTCGCAGGTCCAAGGACACAGGCAGCGCCTCCTCTCAGTCGAGACAGACATCACTGCAGTCCGTATCTGAGCAGGAAGAACAAGGGCAAGATCAAGCCGTAATGGACGACACTGCCCAGAACCTTGTACTTCTGGCAGGACTTACAGATATTCCCGTTGGTGGTAGCACTCAACCTCAGCAGACAACTCCCGTTGCACCGCCATCTGCAGTCCAAGGGGCAACTGTTCAGCCCACAACAACTCGTGACAATAACCCGACAGCTCCTCGCCAACATCAACAGAACGTACCCAGTTCCACCAGCGCGAGCCAGGCTGCGCTTGTCCCCGCTATTCAGATGGGCGGCTTGATCCTCCCGGGAGGCAACAGTTTCACCAACTCGCCGACCCCGACTACGCAGCAGGATGCTTCCAAGCCGAAGCCTATCCCCCAGGGGGACGGAACCATTCTCCAAGACACCCTCATGACCGATTCTCCGGGGGAGATGACCCCGAGTCAGACGCCTGCTAAACGTGATTCGGCTCCTGCTGGATCTTCCAAGGACCTAAACGACGCAGAACTACAGAGGGCGATCAGGCAACAACAGGCGAAGAAGGGAAAGAAGCCTCAGCTATTCCACTCCAAGAGAAGCAACACATCCTCGTCCGCGGCAGCACCATCTCCAACTTCATCTACCAGACAAGGATCTACAGACACCGCAATGGAGGCAGAGTCTTCAGACGCGGCGGCGCAGAGGCTATTGAGCCGGTCCAACTCCAAGAAAAAGGTCACGGTTGTTCCGTCGTCTTCAGTACCACAGCATTTGCGAGATCAGGAACGAGATGGGGAACGAGATCAGGAGTCGTCTTAGAGACTATTTTGAAGGGCCGACAGTCTGTATGAACAACGATGATGGGCTGGAAAGCAATAACCCAATTTTGACAAAAGGATATCGAAGAAAAGATATCAGGTTTTTGAAGAGATATTAAGTTTTGAAGGGAAAGACAACGGTCTTGATGTATAAACGGTCTTAATGTATAATGCGTGCGGCATGTCACTTGTTCAAGTTTAAGGAGTTTGGTTTGTAATTGATTTGTCTGTTGTATTAGAGTCTATTGTTGTTGCCATCTTTGGCTGGTATCGATTATGGTCGAGTAACGACCCGTGATATATATACCTCTACTCATCTATTTTTGACCTTCATCCACCCGCTTGAGCCTCTACGAGGAGAACTCTTGTCCTCGGACTGCTTGCCGACTGGGGTCTCCTCAACCTTCCAGGCATCATCATCCAGGACCTCCCAGTCAGGAGTAGGTGCCTCGCTGAGCAGCTTCTTCTTGAGCTTGTCGGCGAGTTTCATCGGGTTGGGCAACTTGAAGTTCTTAGCAAGTTCGGTCCCCTCAGCTGCTGAGAGAAAGTTAAAGGCTGTCCCGTGGGAAAACTGCCCTAGGTGAGTGGGTTTGCCATCAGTGCCTGTGGATTGCTGGTTGATCAGGAGGTTGTACAAGTTGCGACCCATGTTGCAGATGTCCTCGAATGAGCCCTTTTCGCCGACTGGCACTCCTTGAGTGCTGCAGGCCCAAGCGATGTTGTAGGCCAGAAGAGTGACACCTTCTATGAAGTAAGAGTAGGTGGCTGGATCCTCCTTGATTAGCTGCGATAAAGGTTTGTCGATGAAAAGGGGCCTTGGGCGCGAAACGTGTTGGGAGTCCGCATCTCCCGAGGTAGAATTAGGGGTGGCGGTTCCTATTTGGCTGGGAAAGACTGGATCTCCCTTTCTATAGGAGCTAGCCAGGTTGAAAATGGTTGGCCGAGGATAGTCGCGGTGAGGGAGTGTGATGGCTGCAGGGAGGCGGATTGCGAGGTAGTGAGAGGCAAGCATGAGAATATGGCAAATGTGACTTAGAGAGGTCGAGACCATTTCTGGCGATGATGCCATGAGGGTGTTAGCTTTACTTCTGAAAGAGGAGCCGGGATTCTCACAATTCATTCCGATCAGCTCGATGATGGGAATGCCACCGAGCTGATACTCGTATCGTCCGGGGGATCCCTTCTCGACTCGGTCGAGTCCATAGAGTGTGGCCGCCTCCATACAAAGAAAGGATCGGGTACGAGCCATGTCTTCGGCTGACCGGGACCACCGGTAATTAGTCATGCTGATGGACTTTTCCACCTCCTTCTGCTGCTTCGCTCTGCGATCAGAGAGCCCATCGGACGCAGCGGCGAAATCAGATCTGCGGCTGGATAGGGCGGCCTTCCTGGCCTCGATCTCGGCCCTGGCGGCTCTTATGTCGTCCCTAAACTTGTCGGCGGCGGCCAGAATCTGGGTCGTCCTATCCTCGGCCATCCGCTGCTGCGCTTGCATCGAGTCCTTGCGGCTCTTTGTCGGGGTAGTCGAGGGCTCCGACAACAAGGCGCTGATCTCCTTCTGAAGGTTCTCATTTTCAATCAGCAGCTGCACGTTCTTCAGGCGGTCCTCGAACAGCGAGTTCCGGGCGTCGACAGTGCAGAGAAACGGCAATCGCTTGGCGTCATGTTTGCGATGGCAGATATCACAGTCCATCTTGAGTTTGGTTGCTTCGCCACCTGCTGGGGGGTCGCGGCTGTTTTCCCTTCGGTCTGAGGATACTGCAGAAGAAGGTCACGCCTGGCCTTTTCGGTGGCGGATCTGGAGTAAAAGGCGACTGCGTATATTTATACGTCAACTGAGGGTTAATCAGTGGTTAATGGCAGATGACTGCTGTTCTTCGAGGTTCTGGCCAAGTCACGAGGTAGTTGGCGAGGCGAGTAGTGTACTGTGCTGAGTGTGGCGCATTAGCTGCAAGCCACAAGGCAACGAGCTGCAGGGGTGATGCTTTTATATTAGTGAGCAGGTAGGTACCTTCCCTCTGGGGGTTGTTCAGCCACTGCGAGGCTCAACAGTCACCAATCGTGAACATGGTCTTGGTCTTCATTCATCCATCAACTTGATCATCGCCCATGTTCAGTGGCACATCATCACTTCATTTGGACGTGCTTGAAACTCCAAGTCACGACCTTGGTCGAGGCTGTGCAACACTGTTGAATGTGCCATCAGGGACTCGCTGTTTGGAATCTACAATCCACACACTCAACCATTGGGTGCAGTGACATCGCACGTCCCCATCCACGATCCTGGTTGCTTGGCCGACAACACCCCTGACAGTTTAACGCGACGCAGCCTTGTGCAACATGTCTTCGTCTCCCCCAACGCAGTCCGTTGACGAGAGCCCTCCCCTTGAGGACGGACAAGACAACCTTTCTGACTCTCAGGACGTCGCTGCCATGTCCAATTCACAGAGGCACCCTTACGCTGCCAGCAAGACACCAGAGCCTCATGGAGACCAGGCAGCGAACTCGGATCCTCCAGATACCCCTGGCGTTCTTGAGCCCTTTGACTGGGATGAGTTTGAGGCGCGTTATGAGGGCGCCTTGCGCGACGCCGACGAGCACGAGCGCGAAATCTTGAAAGAGGCTGAGGCACTCTCCAAGGTAATTCCAGAATCCTCTTGCGGTGCACACAATCACTGATGCGCAGAAAGTACTTCAAAGTTTGGGCTTCTGCAGCTTCGGCTCATGATGATGAACGTGCTGCCAAGCGTCTCCAAACGCGAAGACGCTTTGTGAATCTTTCAGAAGACAGGATGGAGCGGAAGCAGGAACACTGTAAGTTCCGATCACTACTACTACACTCTGCACGTTTCTAACAGATTCCTAGATGACCAGGTTGTGCGCGCCTTTGAAAATGCCTTGGCTCTCCTCAGATCACAGTAGGCTTTGCTGCATGCAGGCACTCTGGCTTTTGAGGAAAGGCGGCCGTGGCCAATTCACGTTGAGCCTATTTGGCAGTTTCTGGGCTTCCCCTTCCATGAAGAACACATCCCCTTACTTTTGCGGCAGGAATGGCACTTCCAGGCAGCTTTCTTAGAGTTCACCCGATCACTGGTTCATGGGTGCTCTTGGTGGTTGGCACGTGACGTAATTCCAAGTCTGGACGCGTCTTCCACCAACCTCAACCTTGTCAAACCGCGAACCTCATTTTTAGGCGTCGCGTCCATGAAAACAAAGACATGACCCAACTACGTGATGTGAGCGCAGAAGCTGAGTATGGAGTGCCGAGCGTCTCCAAGGTATGTTATCCTTTCAGATTAATCTGATGAATCTCGCTGACATCTCCAGGACGACTTATTTGCCTTCCATGAGGCGCACTTCTCACAAGCTGCCATCGCTTCCTTTGGGACCACGTTTATAAACCCCCCAGACCAGGAGCACACCCAAGATGACATGAACTACGATGCATGGGAAGAGGAAGACGATGGTTTGGGTTACTATCCGGATGGCGTGAAGCGTACCTTGACAGACGAGCAAATCGAAATCTTTCGACATTCTGAGCTCGAAGCTCTCCGCAAGAAGCAAGCAAAGGAGTCCGACCCGAAAACAGTTGGATCCTCGGATGAGCCAATGGACTTGAGTGACGATAGTCCCGCGCCTACTCAAACTGAAGCAACCTCGTCTACGCTGCCAACTTCTTTCCAGAGTAACAAGAAGAGAAAGAAGAAGAAGGGCACCAAACGCGGGCGGCCTGAACCGAAGCCGGATCTGCGGAAACGCACTTGGGATATTGTCGACAAAGGATTAGATTCACTCGACTACGACTGAACTGCGCCTTGACAGCGACATGGATGGCTCTTAAATGAGTCCCTGGAAGAGGGTCAGCGACAGGCCAGAGCCCTCGCTTTGTGCGATGCATGCACACTTTGTCAACACCTGGTAAGCACTCTTTTCTTTTTCTCTTTATCTAATCTCATCATGATGAAAACCTTTGTATCGTCATCCTTAGTCGGATCGGGGCTGGAGATGTATGAAGTATCGGCTTCGGCTGATGCTGACGTCTTTGCAGCCCCGACATGTCGAGCAATTAATCTTCTCTCTGAGATGCGAGATGTTTTATTTGGTCACTTTTGCAACATGATTCATGTCTTCAAGCTGCTAACTGTGGTTATTGGCCAGGCATGTCACCATATGGTGTTCGCATTAGCTCACTTTAAGTCTGGTGTGAATGACGGCAGGACTGTGAGCTCGTGTATGAGCTTGGTTTTGAGATTCACTTTTTTGATGGATACTTTGGTGAATTGAATCGTTGACAAGACATGATCCTGTTTTTATCACTGGAGTGAGGAATGAATGAGGAGGGTCCAGTACCTGTAGATGCCAACAGAGATACCAATGTTTCCCCTGATGCAATATGTGGCTTGTTACACAGCATATAGTACCCTTTTGATTGACAGCATACCGTTTAACATTGACTGAATTCCAATACCCATGATGTCGCTGCATTCATTCAGAACACATGCTCAAAGCACGGTTGTTTGGTTGGAGGCTGGGGGTGCTCGTGCCACCAACAGCAGCAGTGTTTCCTCTACTAATGTCTTATCGGAGCAGCCGATAAGCACAACGTCCAATCACCAACAAGCCCGCCCGCCAAGTGTGGGGCCGGTTCGGGCTAGACTCGCCAGAAGGCGCCGGGGACAGGACCATCCCACCTGCACCTGCCTTCCGTGCTTGACCTTGATTCAGGTTTGCAAACCCTCCACTCCATCCTCCAGCTCCGTCCAGCCCAGTCCAGTCCAGCCTGTGGCCTCCTCCAGCCTTTCCACTCGCTTCGCCCAGACAAGGTGAAAGGCCGAGGCTTGACTCCTCCACCCGAATTATATACCCAGGCTCTCCCCCCTGGTTTTCGACTTTCGTCGCTTCCTCGTCCACACTTGCCCGCCTTTCCGTCTGCGTGCGTCGTCGGTTCGCGACGCCCCCTCACTTCTGCCCATCATGGCGCGCGTCTACGCCGATGTCAACCAGAACATGCCCCGCAGCTACTGGGACTACGACAGCGTCAACATCAGTATGCTCATCCTGCTCTTGCGCTCCTGCTCGACGACACGGCTGACAAACTTTTGACAGGCTGGGGCGTCTTGGAGAACTACGAGGTTGTCCGCAAGATCGGTATGTGCTTCCATCCTTCGTCCGCGACCATCCGATTCCTTGAGTCATTAACCCTGGGGTGTGTCTTGCAGGCCGAGGAAAATACTCGGAGGTTTTCGAGGGCATCAACGTTGTCAACTACCAGAAATGCGTCGTCAAGGTTCTGAAGCCCGTCAAGAAGAAGAAGATTAAGCGAGAGATCAAGATTCTGCAGAATCTTGCCGGCGGCCCCAACGTCGTGGCCCTGCTCGATGTCGTTAGAGATTCGCAGGTTGGTACTCTGCCTTGTTGGCAGCCCAGAAGAGACGCTGACCGCAGTCGGAACTACAGAGTAAGACCCCGTCTCTCATCTTCGAGCATGTCAACAACACCGATTTCCGAAGCCTGTACCCTAAGTTCAACGACATCGATGTCCGCTACTACATCTTTGAGCTGCTCAAGGCTCTCGACTTCTGCCACAGCAAGGGAATCATGCACAGAGACGTAAAGCCTCATAACGTTATGATCGATCATGAGAATCGCAAAGTTGGTCACGCCACCTGCTGCCCTTGCCAAACACACCGCTGACCTGTCTTAGCTACGTCTTATTGATTGGGGCCTGGCCGAGTTCTACCACCCCGGTACTGAATACAACGTTCGAGTTGCCTCCCGTTACTTCAAGGGTCCTGAGCTTTTGGTCGATTTCCAGGAGTACGACTACAGCCTCGACATGTGGAGTCTGGGAGCCATGTTTGCCTCCATGATTTTCCGCAAGGAGCCATTCTTCCACGGTAACAGCAACTCAGACCAGCTCGTCAAGATCGCCAAGGTTCTTGGCACCGATGATCTCTTTGACTATATCGACAAGTACGAGATTGAGCTTGACACTCAGTACGACGATATCCTGGGCCGCTTCCAGAAGAAGCCCTGGCACAGTTTTGTCACCTCGGAGAACCAGCGCTTTGTCTCCAACGAAGCTATTGACTTTCTCGATAAGCTGCTGCGATATGACCACCAGGTTTGTCCAAAACCCCCAATTTGTGAATCATGTTCTCTAACTCGTAAATAGGAACGACTCACCGCCAAGGAGGCACAGGCCCACCCTTACTTCAACCCCGTCCGTGACCCCGAGGTCTTCAAGCAACACCTTGCGGCTGCCAACGGCACTGCTAGCAAGCCCTGAGAGCCTCAGCTTTTTGTATCCCCGATAATCATCATTCACGGTGGTCAACCTGGCGGCACCCCCCTCACCCATGATACCCCGGACCGGCGGTTTTAACCTTGTCGGCCTTCACCTCTGATAGGATGTTCATACTAGGAAAAACAACTTGTCAACCGTTCGTTCCTCCGTCCTATCCCTCCATGACAGTGAATGGCCCGATTCTTGGATGAGGCTTGGGGTCCGTGAGGCATCATCCCACCACATGGTATCTCACAATTTGACGTGACAACGAGTTGGGTTTAGGACGGAGGGCTTGCGTTGCCCCGTGGCGGTCTCAGGTTGGAGAAACCCTCGGTTTGGAAGAATGACTTTCTGGTAAGGGGCGTGGACGAGACAACGAGGTTTTGGCGTTCCAGGGTCTGGGCGGTTCTGGTTCTGGCACATTGGGACGGAGGGTTGGTGCATATCTAATTGTCAACGGACATGGCCTTTCTGGCTTCGACTTGGAACAATCTGTTTTTATTATGGTTAGTCTTTATGCGGTAGCGTCATAATCCAGCAAGCATTCAAAAATGCCTGTATTGATGAGTTCATATCTACACTTGGCTATCTGAAGTAACCCATGAATGACTTCCCGTCTCATATAGGCAAGCAAGTAAAGCAAAAGTCACGCCCGCATCTGTATCCATCTACTCCACAAATCCTTAACGTGCCGCCGGGCGTCTTGACGGGAGTGGGTGGATCATTACGGCGTTTTCTGCTAGGAGTTCGATGCAACTCCGTGGTCAGGGAAGTCGACTTCCAGATCTTGTGCGTAGATGGACGGGCGCTCTTCTTGTGAGAGCTCAGCCTAACTTTGCGGGCTAGCTCGTCGCGAGAGCGGTCAGAGTCGGACTCGGAGTCGGAGACAAAGGAGAGAAGGGAGCGGCGGGAGGAGGGCGCCCGAGTTGTTCGGATGGAGGTGTGGCGGGGAGTGTGAGGTTTAGAAGAGCTGGATGGTGTTCCAGCGGCATGGACAACCCTATCCTTGTTCCTCTTAGGGGTTGATGCTGGTTCGATGGCCAGATCCTGAGGCGTATTTGAGGGAGGTTGATGGTCTTGTGCTGGAGGAATAGCTTCAGCCGGAGACACAGCTTTTGGAGACGAAACTGGTCTGGGAGAGGAGGAAGGCTGCACAATCCTTGGAGAAATAGCCTCTGAAGGCAAGTCAACCTTGGATGGAGAGGCAGCCTTTGGCGAGGAGGTAGTATTTGCTGGAGGGACAGTGTTCGAAGGTAAGGTAACCTGTGCATGGGAGGCAGCCTTTGGAAGAGAGGTAACTTGTGGAGGTGAGACTGCTTCTGCTGGAGAGGTGACCTTTGACGTGGAGGCAACATTTGCTTGAGATGCAGTTTCTGCCGCAGAGGCAACCTGCGGATGAGAGGCAGACTCTGCTGGGGATACAACTCTTGAGGAGGCAACCTTTGGCAAGGAGGGGACATTTGCTGCAGAGGTTGTTCCAGCTGGGGAAGCAGCTTTTGCTTTAGGGATGGCCTTTGGTAAGGAATTAACCCTTGCTGGTGAAGGCGGGCTGTTGATAGGGATAGCTTCAGGTTCCTTGCTGGATCCTTGTGATTCCTCCACATTGATATCGTTTGGCTGCAGTGTTTCCTTTGACCCCCGAGACCTAAGACACTTTTCCGACGTCATCCCCTGAGCTTCGAGATCGGAAACACCTTTCGGTTTCTTCTTTTCGAGCCATTTGAGCTCCCGAGAGATGCGGCCGGGCTTCTCAGTTTCTTCAACTGACTCGACCTCAACATCAACCCCAGCCGGGATCTCCTGCTGGGGAGCTTGGGGCTCGTCGGTCTGCACTTCAGTGTCGACGTCACGTGTTACAATACTCGACTTTCTTGGTCTGCCGACCTTGCGCTTCGGAGGTCGAGGGGCCCTGTCCGGTGAGACTTCTGATTTTCTGGGTCTGCCTCGTTTCCGTTTCAGGGGCCGGGCAAGTATGTCTGGCCCGGCCGCATCTTTGACCTCGTCCTGGGTAACTTCCATAGGCTCAGCTTGAGGGGCCTCGTTATCATTGCTCTTTTGAGCATGGTCGACCTTGGGGGTGCTCTCCTTGTCTGTTGAGCTTTCATGTCCTTCCTGAACGCTCACTAACTGAGGAATAGGTTTTGAAGGCATGGCGCGTGGTTTAGGCACCATGACTCTCGATAGCACGAGCGGTGCCTCGTCATCGGAGAGAACCATATTGGGCGTCGCGTTGTGATTGAGAGTGCCCAGGTTATCTTGTTTGTCTGCGGGTTGAGAAGTTTGAGGCTGAGAAACTTGCGGTTGTGAAGTTTGCGGTTGTGATGCTTGTGGTTGTGACGGTTGAGGAGCACTGCTGTTGAACGGCGTTGCTGTGTCTTGAGAATCTGGGATGACTTGTTTCTGGATAGCCTTCCCCATTCCTCTTTGAGCCCCCCTTGGTGGACTTTGCGGTGCCGCTTTTTGGGTCCGAAGACTCTCATCATCAGTATTATCGACACTTTGAAAGTCTTGCCGGCTCGCACGATCGACTCTGTGAAGCTCAACGCTCAAGCTCTGGCCAGAATTTCGCCACTCTCTTGCTTCTGCCCAAGAAATCTTGCCCATGTATTCCACTTGTTTCCTGGCTCGGCCGGAGCGTCTGCGATTTCCGTCATCTTGCTCGTGGTCATGTGAGGGTACTTTAATAGCGTTCCCTGCCGTCTCCTCGAGGGCCTTTTCCACAGTTTTTGTTCTGGTGGTTTCTCCTGCCGCTTCCTTCTCCTTTGAGGGGATAGAGCCGCGCTTCGTAGCAGGAGGAGATGCAGTTGTTCTGGAAAAGATCAAGTCGTCGTCTTCATCACTGGCATTGATGATCCGATCATTCGCCAAAGCCTCTTGGTTTTCTGGCTGTTGCTCTCCCGAGTTTTCCTTGTCATTACCACCATCGCCCCCAATTTCATCGTCTGCCGCATTATCGCTTGGGTTCTTACTCGACTCGGCATGGCCTTTCGAGGACTTTTTCATGAAACCAGCCCGTTTTGTCTTTTTAACCCAACCACGCCCCCAGATAGATGTCTGTCCATCGTTTGTAGGAAAGTCATATCTTCCTCCGTTGAACCAGGGGCCGGGCATGCTTGAAGGCATGTTGTAATAAGGGGGGATGTCATCGCGACCCCAAGGATTCATGGGAAATCCAGGCATCATGGACCACGGCCCAAACGGTCCAGGTGGCGCGCCATAGCCGAGAGGAGCGCCGGGTCCAAAGGGTGCGGGAGGAAATCCATGAGGGGGGACGTCGGGCTCGCCGTCTGTAGAGTTGCGGGTTTCGGGGGACAATCCCTCGTCTTGGTTTTCGGTGCCTTTTTCTTCTTCAATGCCGGTTGATGCAGGAATAGAGTCTGATCCTTTTTCCATATCACTGGGACTTGATGTGACATTTGGATTTTGTTCCCTTGTACTGGTATTCTGGTTGTCGTCTGCTTCTGGGTTTCGAGATTCGTCCATTTCGTCTTGGTTGTCGGAATATTCGTCCGTCAGATCCTCAAGCAAGATTCCTTCATCATCTTCAGCATTGCTATCACCATCCACCCAAAGCCCCTCAACGTCTCCCTCGTCGCGCATGTTGCGCAAGTGGCCGTTGTTCACGACGATTTCCCCGGTTTCCATGTCGATCTCGTCACCAACTCCCTCGAAATCACGGCTGTATTTTTCGATGATGTGCGCCATCGTGGCTTGAAGCTTATGGTTGGCATTGGCTCGTTTCAGCGCAAACTGGATATCGGGGTCCCGTCGAACAGTAATCTCCTGCGGGTGGGAGGCGAGCTCGTCGTCTTCGTCGTCATTTTGGCCGAGTGTTGGAGGTGAAGGGCCTTTGCGTCGTCTCTTTGCTGGTGGCTCCATCTTGGCGACGATAATGCAAAGTCTTTCGGTTCCTGGTGGGTGTGGATGTCACTTCCTTTGAGCGCAACACAGAAGGTGCACATGCACTCGTTCGCTCCTACCTGCATTCTTTGGATAAGCGATGGTTGGAAGAGCAACTAGAGGGGCTTGAACGCGCCATGACGCGCCTTGGGCCCGTGCAGCGCGTAAATTGATTTCTCTTTGTAGGTCCATTTGGCGGGGTTCATCCCAAGGGCTTCAGTGAGCTAACCCCTGTAGCTTTGCTTGGAAGATGGAGGGGTGACATGATGCTGCGACACCAAGGTTCGTCTGGAGCTGTGATTGTATCAAAACAAGCCTTTATTCGCTTGCCAAAATTGAATTCTCGACAAAGGTTTTATTTTCAATCATAGTTTATAGTAGAAAACTGACCCATGTTACCTTAGCACTTGTCTTTGATACAGTAGGGGTGTACCAAGTAGTCAGGTGCCATCTGTGGTAGCTCCTGGCTGACTGTCCTACCTGAATCACAACGTCACCGCTAGGACCCTCCACTTTGACATTCACACAATCATCCCCAAACCATATCTGTCACTGCAGTATTGCTGCACCTTGCCATATCCGCCTTTCCCATTGTCTACACCTCTTCTAGTTGGGATCTTGAGCACTCAGAGCTATGCGCAGTCCTTAAGCCCAACATGAATTGCCAGAAATGCCGTCAGCCTCTCAGGCTGGATGGCTCTCTCGAAGACCTCAACCCTGCCGCCTACGATCTTCTCGTCTGTAAGTGCCGCCTCTTTCGCCTCATCGCAGATATTAGACACTCACCTAACATTGTCTTTCAGCCTCCACCTCACCAGAAACGCCCAAGAAAGCCACCGCATCTTCCTCCTCGACGACACAACCACAGGACCAAGCGCGCAAGTCCCTCTACGACAGGGTATCACGGAACACTGGGCCACCGACTTTCAAGCGCAGCCATGGTGGCCATCCCCGCGATTCCTCTATGTCCTTCATCTACTTGACCGAGTCGCAAGTCGCAAACCCGCCAAGCCAGGGAACCGAACGACCCTCGACACCTCCCACATTGCGACGCGCAAGCTCCAGCAGGGGCACGACGGACGATCAGGATGCGCCTATGGGCAACGAAATGGGCAGAATAAACCGCCTCTTCGAGATTCTATCTGGGCGATCCGACATCGACCACCCACTATGCGTCGAGTGCGCAGATATGCTCGTCGAGGGCATGCAGAAGAAGCTCGAAGCGGCTTCGCGCGAAAGAGATGGATATGTGAAGCATCTCAAAGAGGCCAAGGCGAACCAGCCGACTGAAGAGGAAATGAAGGCACAAGAAGAATCCCTCCGGAAGGCTGAACAAGACAGAGATAGTGCCATGTTGGAGCTGAAGAAGCTGGAGGCAGAAAAGGATGCCTTGGATCAGGAGCTCGTGGCTCTGGAAGAAGAGGCTCGAGACCTGGACAAAGAGGAGGAACAGTTTTGGAGGGATCGCAATGCCTTTACGACCAAGATGGCCAAGTTTCAGTCAGAGAGGGACAGCATCAACGCCAAATACAGCAACGACTCGCAGCTCTTGGAGAAGCTGCAGCGATCCAATGTGTACAACGACACGTTTTGTATCAGCCACGACGGCAGCTTTGCTACCATCAACGGTCTACGTCTCGGCCGATTGTCTAATAAGCCGGTAGATTGGCCAGAGATCAACGCCGCCTGGGGGCATGCGCTTCTCCTGCTGGTGACAGTGGCAGACAAGCTCGGGTATAAGTTCGATGGGTACGAACCCCAACCCATGGGAAGCACATCAAAGATCATCCGGTACGAGGCGCCCAACCCTGCGTCCAGCCGTCTAGGCACCCGCACAGTCAATCCGCCGCCTAAGAAGCATGTGCTCGAGCTGTACAGCTCGGGAGATATGCCTCTGGGGCTGACGTTTATGCACCGTCGATTCGACAACGCCATGGTCGCCTTTCTCGAACTTGTGCGACAGCTGGGTGCATTTGTGCATAGGCAAACGGATGCTACTGGCAGTCCGCTTAGTTTGCCGTACAAGATCGACGGCGACAAGATTGGGGATGTGAGCATCAAGCTCGGAATCGCCCAAGATGACGGCTGGACCAAGGCGTGCAAGCTGACATTGACGTGCTGCAAGTTCCTGCTCGCACATGCCAGCAACGTCACGACGAGGGCGAGGGCCGCCGGCGCATGATTCAATGGCGATACGGTTACTTGACGGGCTATTGTTTGGAGTAGACTTGATGACATGGTGGGTTATTACACAGTTTGGAGTTTGGAGTCTCAGGACTGGCGCCGTCGAGTATGTATTATAGCTGGGTCACTGCCATGAATATCCGCCTCAGTAAGACGATCACGATCATGCCGTGTTTAATAATGATTATTCGAAGCGATCAAATCCGTTCAGTCTACACATGGTATTGTTTATTCTTTGACGAGTGTTTGCTCTATCTTTGTGAAGTTGGTCGTCTGACTACTGACATCGTGCGTTTGTCTACCCAGTCTCGCTCTTTTGATTTTCACCATAGCGGGTGATATTAACAGCCCCCGTTTGTCCAGTCGTACACCAAACACTTCTCAATCCCCTTATTGATCCCATTTGTATCGTTGGCTGGTCTTAAGATGAAAATCCTAGAGGCGAGCTTGGTCAACCCTCACCTCAACCATCTTCCTTGGTTTCTCCCAAGACGCAAGATACCTTCATCTGCGTTACCCCCTTCATCCGCACAGCCTCTTTCGACTACACGGGTTTCCCCTAGCCGTTCAACATGGCGGCATGCGCACACTGCGGAAAGGAGGCAACCCTGCTTTGCAGCGGCTGCCAGAACGTGCCCGAGTACACCCCCGGAGACGCTCCCGGCGCCGTCTACTGCAACCGCGACTGCCAGAAGGCACACTGGCCGGTGCACAAGTCCCTCTGCAACATTCTCCGCCGCAGAAAGGTCATCCTCCGAACTACCACGACCCTCAAGGCGGCCCTCCTCGTGTACAGAGAGACGGTGTTCGACATGGAGCTGATCAAGCTCGAGTTCCGGGATGGTACCCTTTTCATCCACCAGAAGATGCGGAACATTGAGACTCGAGCCAAGCGTGGTCCGTTCCCGAGTGATGCCACCGACAATGTCGAGCACAAGGAGGCAGCCCTTATGAACAGCCAGTGCACTATGGCCATGTCTCTGCTTTGCCCCTTGACCCGCAAGCTGCTTTCTGGTAAGACAAGTCCAATGTGCTCTATTTGGGGTGTTTCAGTACTAACACGTCGTGATCAGAGGTTGCCTCGACTTTCGAGGTCATCGACCTGGACATGGGAAAGCCTCTTCTCAATGTCAAGTTCATCCCAGCTCCCCTGGTGGCCGTTCCTCACACCGTCGTGGCAGTGGGATGCCCGGGGCTCAACGAACGCTGGATCATCGACACGACCGGCGCCCAGTACGGCTTCAAGGAGGTTCTCGTGCCCTTCTGGAAGTACCTCGACATGCACGACAGCCGGCAGCTCAAGGAGCCGTGGGACTACGACCTGTCCGCCGAGTGGGATGTCGACCACATCTCCAACATTGAGTGCCTGACTCGATCCCAGGCTCAGCGTGACGATCTGGAGCTTGAGCGCAAGATTCGACGACACTTTTATGCGTTTGCTGACGAAAAGATTGATCGGGACTTGCTCAAGGGGACTGATGCTCAGTTTGAGGTGAAGCTCACTGTCGTGATGGAGGATCTGCGTGCGCACATGCTGAGCCTTGAGCTTTGAGGGACAATGGAGGAAGTGTTATCGGCTCACATGTTATCGCTATATTAGTAGCTTGATCGGTGAGGTTTACTGAAGGCGTTCAAGGGGAAACAAGCTAGCCGGATAGTCTGGCTCAAGGCTCACCGCAGGGCGGTTTACGGATACGATTAGCGATTACCATAGTCTAGTCTAACAAATGGACCACAAATAGGCTTTTCTTATACGTGCATTACCTTGTGCTCGTACAGTTCTCTCCTGCGTCTTTACTCTTATCGATGTTACACTTCCCTTTTATCTCACCAATCCCAGGCCATGATACAAGCTCGTAGAACATCAACACGGCATCGCATTGACGAGAAGCATGGCTTACACCCCAGGCTCCCAGTGAGGGGCGGTGGAGCAGGGCTGAAGGATTGCGGCATCTCATTGGCGAGGGTGGACCTCCATTGGTGGTGGTGGATCCCGTTTGGCGATGGCTTCCCACTAGAGGTCCAGGGGGAGGTGAGACGTGCATTCTCGACTGCCGCAGGAGCCCTGTGATGCCTAATCTGTACCACTCACGGTGCGACACAAGTTGCAGAGTGACGTTGGATCCGTGGAGCCATGGCTTGGTTCCCCAGAGGCATGGTAGGCTTGGCGTGCCGCTGCTGCCTTCAGCCTCCTGACAGCTACTTGCCTGGTTGAGGATAAGCAAGCAACTTGCCGTGTCGCAGGCATATAAAGTAAAGCATCTCGTCCTCTCCATCCATTCACTCCATCTCCTCTTCTCACCATCTTATCCCAAGTCGTTTCTCTAATACCCAACATTCAAATCTCAAATAACCATCATGGAGGCCCCTCACCCTGAAGAGCTCCGTATGGTTGGGCAAGACGACGCCAGTTCCATCGTCAGCTTCGAGGACATCTCCCGCAAGGTCGGCAGGGCCAAGAAGCCTGCGTCCAAGGGAGTCCTCAAGATCGATGGAAAGGTTCCAGATGTCCTTCATGTCATCAAGTACATTGGCTGGAACGACAAGGTTGTTGATAGTAAGTCGTTACCGTCCCTATCTACTCAAAGCAAACCATGCTAACAAACTCACAGCTCGCCAGAGCACTCAGGCCTTCAAAGATGTTCCCGAGTTCGAAGACGATGCCGACAGTGATGTCGAAGACGAGGAGGAGGGTGCTACAAAGGAGAAGCCTGTTCTTGAGATCATCACAAAGGTCTTCACCGAGAAGGCAACCAGCAGGCGATCTCGTCGTGGTCCCCCTCGTGCTGGTCCAGGTCAAGAAGACCGGCCCATCACCGAGACGTTCGACCAGGTCAACTATCGTTATGATGACTACTACTCGGATGAGGACCAAGATCTCGAGGCCTCGCCTCCAGACATTGCCCGGCCCTTCATGTGCATTCACTCTCAGCATCTGATCAATGCCCTCAAGGCTGTCGTGGCTTACTACCCCTACATCAACCTCGACGGCAAGTTCGTCACCATCAGCTCTCCTTACCGCGTTCTCTACCACCATCGCCAAGAGCTTGCCAGCTATAAAGACAACCAGCCTTCGACTCACGACTCCGAGTATGCTGCCACCACCGCCAGCCACATTGACGTCCTCCTCAAGTTCCTTGACGACAACCTCGGCGAGCAAATCCGTCTGGAAGAGGAACGCCACAGCCTCGATATCCCAAGGGCCACCTTTGAGTTCTTCTGGCTTCTTCTCAAGCCCGGCGAGGTCATCTACACAAAGCGTTACGGCATCTGGACCCCGTACGTCATCAGCAGCGTCAACATCAACCAGCACGCCTACACTCCCGCCGATGCCTACAAGATCTGCTGCTGGATGCTCGAGACCAATGGCACCAAGGTTAACCGCTACATGTACAGCTTCAACCTCTCCCCCTGGCTCGGCGAGCAGGCTATCAGCAGCCTTCCCATCATCCCTGCCAAGTTCTGGCCTGAGGATCTCGAGGCTCAAGGTGGACTTACCATGAGGGAGAAGAACATTGCCCTCGGTAAGCTGTACTGGGAGCTCCTGAAGCGTCCCACGTACATGGACTATGAGGGCCAGCTCGTCAACTCGGGGGCTACCAACAGACAGTCTCGAGGACCTACAGGCTTCATGCGAGGTCGTGTCATCTGCGATGCTGCCGGCTTTGACAGCTTCTACTTCCTCGGCCCTGATTCCATGCGTGGAATGGCCCGCTACCACCCTCCTCCTCGCTTCGATCAGACTGCCCCTCCTCCCAAGGATCATCTGCCAAGGAACGAGCCCCGATGCGGATGCCAGGCCTGTTCGTCAGACCGTTCGAGCCAGAGCAACGACAGCCCGTACCTTGGCTTTGAGGATCTCGACCCGACTCGCGACTCGCCTCCGGATAGCGTTCTCTTCTATCTTGTCTGCAGCAACACCATCCCAGGCTTCATCCTCGGCGATCGGCGTTGGGGCCACCTTGACCTTGCCAACTTGAAGCAGCTTCACACTGACAAGGAGGCCTTCAAGTACCTTGTTCTTGATGATGAGGTCAAGCTGACCGTCAAGGCCTTGATCGGCAAGTTCGCAACCGACCTCGGCGCTGGCAAGGTGTCGCCCTGGGGTAACGACTTTGTCAAGAACAAGGGCGAAGGCCGAATCTTCCTCCTCCACGGTGCCCCTGGTGTTGGCAAGACTTGCACTGCAGAGTGCATCGCTGAGCTGACCAACCGACCCCTGATCGCTCTCACCAGTGGCGACCTCAGCGTTGACTCGTACAATATCGAGGCCAACCTGAGCTACTTCCTCGAGCTCGGTCAGCGTTACGGCGCCCTCGTTCTCCTCGACGAGGCCGATGTCTATCTCGAGCGTCGTCGGTCCAAGGATATTGCTCGCAACGGTCTCGTCTCTGTCTTCCTGCGCGCTCTCGAGTACTACCGCGGTGTTCTCTTCCTCACCACCAACCGCGTCCAGTCATTCGACAATGCATTCCTCAGCCGTATCCACGTTGCCCTGCACTACAGGAGCCTCAACAACGAGGACCGGGAGCGCATCTGGACCCAGAACTTTGACCGTCTCAGCCGAGACTCCAACGGCCTCATCCACGTCTCGAATGCTGCTCGCGAGTTTGTCTGGAACAGCCGCGAGGTGCGCACCCTCAAGTGGAACGGCCGTGAGATCCGCAATGCCATGCAGACGGCCCTCGCCCTGGCCGAGAGCGACGCTCAGGATGAGAACTCGGAGCGTATCACCATCAGCGAGAAGCACATGCGCGCTGTTGTCAAGATGAGCCGTGGTTTCCGTGACTACATCAAGAAGGCCAACGCTGTCGAGGGCTTTGAGGACACTCTGAATGATGCCGATGATTCGGATGACGAGAGTGATTGAGAGCTCGTAGTTTTTGCTTGGGAGGAGTTGATATTGGGATTGGGGGTTCTGGAAACATGGCTTGGGACAACTGAGATTGAGATATTGGATTATATGCTTGACCATGAGATATGATTGCTTAATGACACCCTGGATATTGAATTCAACTATTCGCTTCTTGATCAGACTTGTCTCATGCAATGCTTCATCATATTCCTTGTTGTGAATGCTTCCATCTTCATCATGAACATTTTGATGAATAAAAAGCCATGTAACTCATTCTTGCCATTCAAAACCAAATCAAATCAAATCAAAACTCTTACAACTTTTTCCATCTCTAGCTTCCCCTTTTTATCTTTGTCTTCATCTTACGCAAAAATTGTCTGTCTCAGCTTCTCCTTCTCACCACTGCTCTCACACATATCACGGAACACACCCTCCTTCTCCCAGAGCTCCTTGGGCGTGCCAAACTCGGCGACCCGGCCTTCAGAGAGGACAAGAATCCGGTCAAAGTCGGCGATGGTGCTCAGACGGTGCGCAATCACGAGCAGAGTGCTGTCGGTAAACTCCTCGCGAATGCTGCGCTGGATGAGAGCATCGGTAGCCATGTCGACGGCCGAGGTGGCCTCGTCCAGCACCATGATCTTGGGCCTCGCTACGATGGCGCGCGCAAGGCATAGGAGTTGACGTTGGCCTTGTGAGAGGTTGCCACCAGACTCGGAGATGGGGCTGGACAGATCCCGGAACACGTTGATGTTTTTGGGAGCCAGTGTCGAGGTTCCTGCCGAGGCGGGCTCGTTGAATGGTGTTGCAGGCTGAGAATCAACGAGGTGAACACGAGCGAGTGAATCACGGAGCTCCTCGTCAGTGTTGTCGTCGAAGGGATCGAGGTTTGACCTAATGGTGCCAGAGAACAACACGGGATCCTTGGAGGTTGTTAGTATGTGTGGTTGGTTATCGATCAGCTAGCAGACAGGTACTTACTTGAGGAATGATGGCCAGGCGAGATCTCAAACTATGGAGATCAATCTTGGAAATGTCCAAGCCGTCGATGAAAACACTACCAGAACGAGCTTCCAAGAACCGGAAAAGGGCAAGGGTCAGAGACGACTTTCCTGCGCCCGTCCGGCCAACTACACCGATTCTCTCGTTATTCTTGACATTGAAAGAGATGCCCTTCAACACGGGCGGCAAATCAGGGGCATAAGCAACCTCGAGGTTGTCAACCTCCATGGTGCCCGAGGTAGGCCAAGCCGCAGGGGGCTTCTCGCCTTCCAAAGACTCCGTCTCGAGTTCCGTGTACTCGACCACTCGCTCGGTCGAGTTCATGTTGAGTTCCATGCCAGCATAATTGCGGATGGTCCAGAGGATGCTCTCGGCAAAGTCAAGCGCAAAGGACAGAGTAAAGCCAGCGAGAGCAGCGTCCATGCTGGGGCTCATAATGACGATGATGCCAACCGCAGTCGAGAACAATGTTCCCACAAAGGCCATCCGGATGCCCATCCAACGGTTGACGAGCCACATGTAGGAAGTGATGATGTTCCAGCTGTCCAACCTGTCATACATCCGATCGACATAGACTTGGGTCTTTTGAAAGCCACGGATAGTAGAAACGCCGGCCAGGGCCGCGTTAAATAGCTCAAATACCGGCGACTTGCAGTTACTTTCGAGTCGCTTCAGTGGTCTCGCACCATAGAGATACTTGTTGCCGATCAGGACGCCCAGTCCCAGCAGAACCACGGCCAGAGGGATGACATAGCTAGATGCGAAGAAGGCGGCGACACACACGCCGCCTAGCGACAGTAGGTTGGAAATGAACATGGTCCAGTCGATGGTGATTCGGTTGTCGATGATGTTGAAATCGGACGTGAACCTGTTCAGAACTCTACCAACTGGGACAGTATCAAGCCATCGAAGTGGAGTGTGCAGGACGGCGAACAACATCTTCTCAAAGAGGGACCTGCTAGCCTTGATGGCGAGAAAGTAAGCCCAGAAGAAGCGAAACACGCCAATAATGGCCGTGACACTAGAGATGCCGATATAAACCCAGAGGTAGAAATTCAGGTCATTCTGAGACTCGGCAACTCGGAGGCCAGAGGCAGAGTTCAATGGGAACTGCTGAAGAGAGAGAATCGACGCGTGTCCGTGCTGTTGGTGAACACTAACAGATGGTGCACCATCATCGGCCTGTCCTGTCCAGATTCGCAGCCACCATGCCCGGCCTGGCGAGATCGTTAGATAGGTAGTTCAAGATAGCAACAAAGTTTACAAGACTCACCGAGAATTCCAACCTCATAACCAAGGAAAATTCCCGCACAGATGCCCCAGAGGAGTAGGCCACCACTGTCCCGGAGGTAGGTCATATAGACGTGCTTCTTGACAACACCCTTCTCGCGCACCTCTTCCTGGATGAACTGCTTGGCATCCTTGGATGGTACCTTTTTCAGGCCGTTCGTTTCAGCGGCTTCATCTGTGACGGAAGCCTCTTCCGAGTTGACGGCAGTTGATGAATCCGTCGCCTCGTCTTCCAATATTTGCTCACTAGTTTGCTCGTGATTCTTGATCTCCTCCAGTGTTCCGTCTCGGATAAGGTCAGATACGAGCCCTGCATGAAGAGCAGTGCCCTCGCCCAGTTCAATGATGAATTTCGCCTTGGTCTGGACCAGAGCCACGTGGTGAGTCACGAGAATACGCGTTCTACCCTTGCAGATATCGCCAGTAACGCATTTCTCAAAGATGTGACGACCAACATGTGCATCGACAGCACTAAAGACATCATCCATGACAAGAATCTCGGCACGAGAGTAGATAGCCCGAGCCAATGTGACGCGCCATTTCTGGCCACCGCTGAGGTTGATGCCGTTGGCTCCAAGCTCTGTTTTGTCGCCATCCGTGAGGATCTCGAGGTCCTTCTTCAATGCGCAAACCTCGATCACCTTTTGGTAACGTTCTTCGATAAGGGGGAGACCAAACAAGATATTGTCTCGGAATGAGGCACCTTCCAGCCATGGAGTCTGCCCAACGTATGCAATTGAGCCAGGGATGATCCAGTTGCCTGGGTGGGCTTCGTCGTTATGGCGTTTCGCGGGTTTAACTGTTGTCGGTACGCGAATTGAACCATCCAACAAGTCTGTCTCTCCAAGAATAGCAGAGAGCAACAGACTCTTTCCCGTTCCTGTCTTGCCCGAAATGACGGACAATTCGCCAGCGGGAAAGTTGAAGTTGAGGTTCCTCAGGATGAATCTATCTTCATCGGTTGTATCTTCATCGACAGGCCAGGCGATCGAGGCACCTTCAAATCCAACTTCGGAACCTTCAGATAGCGTCTTCTCCATTTCCGGGCCTTGGAGATATGTGTCGATTCGTTTGATCGAGACGAGTGTGTCAACTGACATTGTAATGAGCTCAGGGAGAACTCCAAGTGTCACTTCCAGGGCTTTGAAAATTCCGATGCTGACGAAGGCTACCGAGGGTAGAAGCTGCCCATTGACAATAGCGTAAATGGCCAGAGAAGTAGCTGCGAGGACAATCGGGCTAACTATCCAGCAACCAAAGAGGCCAGTATCGACGATGAAGAGTTGCCACAGAGTCTTGAGCTCTTTCTCTCTCATGGCCAAGATGCGTTGCTCCCACCGTGCTTCAAGTGCAGAGAACTTGATCTGTCTCATGCCAAGCAAGGCCTCGTTGACAACTGCCAGTTTTTCATCACGAAGCTTCATGAGCTTCTCCGATTTACCCAGCAATGCCTTTGAAAAATATGTGTTTGCAGGCAGGGTAGCAGCCCAAGCCAACATGCCTGCCGCGAAAGGGATCCAGCCGATCAAGCGAACGAGGAAGAAGCTGAAAATGACAAGCTTGGCGACGCTGTTGATAATAATGAACTGATATGCCGCGAAATTCGAGATTCGTGCAGCATCGACACCGACGAGGTTGACGATGGCTTGGCGAGACTTCAGCACACTTGAGCTATCAGACTCGTCGTCATCATCCTTGTTGCTTCCGTCTGTCTCTTGTGATTCGGGGGCTTCTTTCTGCTTCTCTGCAGCCTTGACGTTCTTACGCCGCAAGGATTTCTCGAAAACGAGCGTGGAAATCTGCGCTCGGATAGGCAAAGAGACGTCGGCAAAAGAGTACCAGAATACCCATCCTTCGACCCACTGGAAAGACATCAGCATTTGGACGAGATAAGAAACATAGGCAGAAGTCTTACAGCATCCAATAGGTTAAAGGCGGCCATCGCAAAGACAAGGACCCAGAGCTCGAGAGAAGGCCCAGATCCTCTCGAATCACGCTGCTCGAGGATATTGATGAGACGCAGCATAGTCCAGAAAGGCAAGAGACCCAAGAAGTTCCGGAAGATGGTAACGCTCCATTGCAAAACGAGGCTACCCTTGTATGCCCAGAGCAATGCTCGCAGGAGGCCACCATCGAACCTCATTGCATCCCAGTCCTGCTTCAGAAGTCCGGAGCGCAGCTTCCGGTCTGGGTGTGGGACGTCATCAGCATCCAGATCATTCCTCTTGGAAGCATATTGAAGGAGTGGCTCGACCCAGGTCCATGTATATCTGCTCAGGGCGGACACGGTCCATTGTGCATCAACCTTGCGGTCTTTGAAGTAAACCTCAGGTCGCCGGGGAAGTAGAACGCTGGAGAGACATAGAGAGATGACAGCAACCACGTTTACGGCACGGAGGATGACAACTGGGACGTTGTCGCTGGCAACATGTTGGGCCTCTTTGATCAATTGGGGTACAGTAAGAGTGGCAACAACAAGGCCAGACGCCAACAACCACAATCCGAGGTTGTGAACTTTTACAGACGAGTGATGAGCACTCAGAGAGATTGCGTGAAGTAGTACGAGGCCCTGTTGAAAGTGTTACAAAAGCAAGCATTGAAATCACCGGGAATTGAGTCCACTCACCCATGCACCAGCAATCAGCCAGTTCTCCAGCAACTTAGAGGACAATTCAAGGCTTGACAGAACAGAAATTGCAATCCAAGTGCCGAAACCGATTGTCGAAAATGCCAAGATAGACGCCTTGGGCAGCCGATTGGAAAAGGCAGCGATGCTCTCCGGTGTGCTTTTACCATCTTCGTCCTCATAAAAATGGTCTTTGGGGGTGCGTTGCCGCAACTGAGCGATGACGGCAACAAGAGCAGGCGTGGTGGCCACTGCTACCAGAGCCAGGCCCGTGCCCGTCAACGGGAGTGTGAGGTTATCGGAATTAACCATGCTTGGCCAAGCACCACCATTGAAGAAGTGAAGGAGGAAAAGGACAAGGCGAGGGATCAGGGTCAAGCAGCTGCTTTTGTCCTAGCAGTCCAGGCAACCTACCTCTAAAGATGATATGTAAGCTGCCTTCCGAGAAAGATGGATCCTTCTGCTCTGTGGTGGGTTGAACCAAGGCACCGAGACAAAAGGGCCCATTTGCCGCGTGCCGCGATAGATTCGGTTGAGACCGGGGTTTAGTGCTTAGTTGCAGTACTCCGTAGTCATCGGGGCAATATGAGGATGGGGACCCAGGCTTCATCCTGAACGCCTCGCGTTGTGATCCGGAATGGGGGCGGAGGTTGTGTCTGGCCGTCCATGACTGAAGGTGGTCGCCCAGTAAGATTCTAGCCCACAGACCCTTCATGTCCCTTTGCTTGCAAGTTCCTCCGATAATGAGAACTCATGACTGTCACGGCAAGGCATCAACTGTACTCAGAGGGGGTAGTGCTGCGGTGCGAACTGCAGGACATGGCAGCAGCGACAAGGTAATTGCAGGGGCCCATGCATTGATATCATCCTACCGCTCTGTCGCCCAGGTTCTTTGTGCTCGGTCTTTGGTGCGAGCCTGCGTGAAAGCGAGCAGGTATCAGTCACCGCCAGCCACCAAAAAGTGACAATGCAGGGTCCGTCAAGCCCGCCAATCGTGATGACACGGGCAGCGCGGATGGTGGCAGGGTTAGTGACGCCCATTGGCGATCAGTCGCCAACTTTGAACGACAACTTGAGGAGGACGAACGTGCCGTGTCGAGGGACGGTGCCTATTCATTGTGGCGTCGCGGATGCACCTTTTAGGCAAGCAATTACCAGTCGCCGTAACTTTTAGCCCAAAACCAAGCTTCATCTGGTTATTGTCCGCTCCGTGACGAGGAAACAATGAGGCAATGAAGAAAGGGGATCGATAACGACAATAAAATCCGACTGGAATCCGACGGACTCAGCCTGGAACCTGCATCTCGTAGTCTGGGTACCTTCCTGCAGGAGACTTGGCCCGTGCACTACACCCGCCTGTCGGCGAGATGGTTTGGGAAGGACCAAACAACACCACCAGCGGAAGGAACTCATCGGCTACGGCATGACCAATGCTAGCTTAGCAATCAAAATTGGCCGCTCAGCGCCTATCTTGACCCTTCCACATGGGCAGGCAAATATTGATGGCTTGTTGTGTCAAACCTGATAAGCTGTATCTCTTAGACTGCGCGAAGGCATCCAACCGGTCACTGGCCCCACTGCTAGAGCACTATCAGTTTCTGCCAATACTTTGGTGTCATCCTGATCTCATCCTATTGCATTTGTAGTGGGAAAAATCAGCGCCTGGCCATGACTGGCTTAGATCCCTGTCTGGTACTTGATGGATGCCTTCGCGCAGTCTAAGAGATGTCTTAGTTTATTGCTGTTAATACAAAGAAGCACTTTTCCGTATCAACTTGATCGACAAGTTAACAGCCCGTCCCAAACGCCTAGCGCCTCTTGTGTCACCACCCCATCTCTGCCAACTTCCTCCAACAACAAGTTCCCTCGACGGCGTGACTCACGAGGTCGGATCATGCAGACTCGCCGAACTATGGACGCATCCCCAGATCGACCCGTGAGTCAAGCTGTACCAACAGTAGGCTAAAAAGGCGGCCATTCGCAAAGCACGAAATTCCGCCACTGAAAGGCGTGCACAGAGTATTATCCCTCAACCAGAAGGAGTTGTGACAACATAAAGGCGGTGGAAGGGAAGACTTGGGATGGAGTCATATCCAAGAGGTTCGTAAACATACTGTTACGCTTGAGGATACGAACCCCCCTTCACCATCTTGAGTACAGCCCCTTGTTGGAAGTGTCCAAGCCAGAGCCTCCTCTACCTACTATCCACAAAAGGGACTCAGTATGCCACCGAAGCTGTGCTCCTGAAGAATGAGCGCGTTTCAACAAATCACAACTTGCTGATATGATTCATATGAACAAGATCATTGCGGGGAGTGGTCAAAAGAGTCCGGGGTACCTATCATATTATCTCCGGCAGGAGTTCACACAGGGCGGCTGTTGCATCTAAGACGGATAAATCCATGATAATATGGTAAGCGAGGTCAATGAGTCAACTAACACCCGCCTCGTCCGACAGGCACCTAAGATTGAAAGACAAGTTATGTCTCCAGGCAGCTAAAAGGTTTGCGATGGTTCAGGGATGATATGAAGCTGATGCTACACAGGTCCTGAGGACCAGACGACAAACTACCGAATGTAACCTTGGGCAAATTTCCTCGATGGCTTTGTACTGGGGGATCAAGATCGTCGATGTTCTAGTTGAGGCCTGCTACGTGAAGCAATAGTCTCAACACTATGGAGAACCTGGACGCACCTTCGAGTTTCCCACAACAGACAGCAAGAAGGAGCGTGCCCTTCCCCGTGGGAGAGCCATGGATGTTCGAGAAGCTCCCCGTGCCACTGAAGAACCACTCATGCCCCTGCAGCCAGACGAGTGGGCACTGGACGGGGCGGCGGCAGCCCAGGTAAGTTGCAAACGAACCCGACAGTCCTGCCGGCATTGTCGGCTGGTTGCATCACCACCTCCGGGCTTCGCTTCAGGGCCGAGCGCTGGCCTTAGCATCAGGAACTGCCGTACGGTTATTAGCTCCTTTCGAAGCTTCGAACTTCGATTTTCGGATCTCCCGCGCTTCTAATTTCCGCGCCAGGGACAACCGGCCCAGTGTGGGATGAGTTGGCCTGAGCTCGGGAACTTTGCTACGCCTCCACCAGATGACGGCGTTGCGGACAGGGCAGAGTGGTGGTTTTTATATCTCCAGTGATAAGATGACACCCAAGACAGAAGCTGCATTCGGAGAAAACAGTCCTGACTTTGATGACGGGGCTTGTTGGCGCACAACGTACAGTGTGGGCATCCGCCACCATGGCCATATCCATGATGCATCATACTGGAATAATGCGGGCGCTCCCCTTGCTGTTGTGTGAGTCGCGTGCTGACCACTTGTGATTTAGATTCAGGCCAGCGACATTCTACGGTTCCAGGTCCTTGGCTCCAAGGATTGGCAAGACCAGAACCATGATTGGGTGCTCCATTCCCCCGAGTCTAACACTGACAATATTACAATGCTGGCTCTGGCTGACACGCATTGAGCGAGACTATCGGCTTAACCACCTCACCTCACGACTTGCACAGTAGAACGGGGTCATCCATGCGGCGTCTTGGTCTCCAGTGTCAGGTATACTTTTCGACGTTGGACTCTTGTGATCATTGAGAGAAAGAGGATTTAAAACATGGGTATGCCGGCCCGATCCATCAAAACAGAGCCATCATGGATGCTTCCGTCCATCCACCAGTCTTGGCCAACCGGAATCTAAACCTCTTGCCATTTCTCCCTTTGGATCCCCGCCGCCGGCTGGTTTCCGCGAGCTCGGATATCTTGTCCATACGGTACGGGACAAAATGTCAAGCGGCATAACAGGAAGGTATTTTTTTGCTTTTAGCTCGTCGGATCATGTCTCTCTGTGAGATGCCGTCTTGGGCGCGTACAGACCCATTAGAGGCTCGGTTCTGGGCTGATGAGTATCAGCCTCCATTCCTTAGTCCCCGATGCGTGTGGTGTTGCCGCAGCCGTCCCTCACCCAGCGACGAGCCGTAAAACCCCAGCAGCGTCCCTGGTAGACCACGCAGGCGCTCTGACACCTGCTGAGATGGGCGGGTTCCCCTCTCCAGTGCCCGCTAAAAGGTCGGGTTGCAGGGCACTCATTTTCAGGGCTGCCGGTGGCTGCGGCGCATGTGCTGGCGTAGGTCCCGGCGGCGTCTGGGTCTTGTCTTGTCTTGCGGGTGCTTCCAAACATGCTCTCCACCACTGATATCCATCTGCCCAGACTCCCCGTCCTCCTCAGCCCGAGCGAGGTGTTGCAGGGCCTGCGTTCCCCAGTTGCCCCGTGACGTCCAATCC
>SSHR01002252.1:0-15517 GCA_006518225.1 Fusarium neocosmosporiellum
GCTAACAAGTTTCCTCCCAGATGTCGACCCCGAACCCTCGCCCGAAGCCCTCGCCGCCGCCCGCGCCCGGATAACCGCCGAGGCAGCGACGCAACCCCCCAACCCCTCTTCGCACCCAGAGCCCTCATTCTCCCCAGCCATAGCCGCCGAGCTCGCCCGTGTCTCGTCCTCGACGCCTCTCGCTCCCCTCGATCTCTCCCGCTACGAGGCGCCCTCACCGAGCGCACCCCCCGCAGAGGCCCTCCCCTCGGCCGCCATCGCACACAGCTACCTCTCGTCGCGCCTCACCAACCTTGAGCTTCTAGACCGATGGGGTAAAAACGCCTGGCTGCTGGGCAACCACGCCCTCGAGGCCGAACTACAGGCCCTCGAGCGCGAGCTCGCCGCCACCAAGCGAGAGGTCGACCTTGTCAACCTCGAGAGACAGAAGCGCCAAGGCGCCGTCGGCGCAGAGATCAAGGCCCTCGACGATACCTGGCGCGCCGGCATCGGCAGGGTGCTCGAGACCGAGGTCGCCGTAGAGGAGTTGAGGGGTAGGATCCGAGAGGAACTGGCGCGGAGGGCGGCGCAGGGCGATGAGCAGGCCCAAGGCCAGGAGCAGTAGAACGAGAGGGCTTAAGTTGGGGTTGATATCACACGAGACACAACATGGGAGCATATCATGGGAATGCTCAGAGACCTTTATATTGTCTCTCCATTTCACAGGCGTTTTAATACCAAAGGGTTTCTTTTCTGTTTTGAACATGGCCATATTAGACATAAAATCCAAGAGCCAAACATCACAGGTACTGCTCCAAGGAGTCGAGCACATCCTTGGAGCCAAACACATATGCACAATTCATCATTGTCTTAATCATGGTACCATATACTTTTATCATGCAATTGAGCGGCGAGTCATGCATAATCATGATGATGCTGATATCGACCAAGGTATCTGATCACTACCTACCTAGCCATACTGTCTCAGGAAAGCGAAGGTGGGAGAAGAACCTCACAAAACGCCAGCCACAAGTCCATTTCCTTCGTTCGTCACGTCAACCCCTCAACTCGGATACAAACGTATCCAGACCGTCCACTCGAGGCAAATTGGGATTACACTTGCTTGATCCAAACACCGCCCTCATACACCGAGGTTCTTCTGCTCATCCACCATCCTGCCATAAGCATACACACATCCGTCCGTCCGTACCAATCTTGTTGTTTGCCCATCTATCCAGCGTGCAGAGGATCCATCTCCTCGACGCCAGACTTGACACCTTCGTACTTGGTCCGTCGAAGAATACCCTCCACAGGTCCCAACAGTCGCTGGAACGCGTTCTTGCCCAAGCTTGCCACCTTGACTTCCGACGTGGCCACGACACTAGCTGCCCGTGGTGCATCATTGAGCAGTGCAAGCTCACCAAAGAAATCGCCTTTGACGTAATGGCGCACCTTGTTCTCAGGGCTGCCCTTGTAGGCATCTGCCTCACCGTTTTCCAGCAGGTAGAACGAGTGACCAGGATCTCCCTCGTTGATGATGATCTCTCCTGGCGCAAACTTCTTGGTTTCCAGAGCATCTGCAATCTTGGACCTCTCGTACGGTGTCAGGCTCGCCAGGAGCGGCACCTCCTCGAGGAAGCTCTCGTACATCCGTCTCCGAGCAAACGTCGACTCCATAAGAATGCGTCGGAACGTCACACGGTCAAGAGCCCACAGAGTGCACCCAGGTTCGGCCGAGATAACGGTTGCGGCTCGAGGCGCGTTATACATGAGGGCAAGCTCACCGAACGAGCCGCCAGCCTGGATGTTACCAACCTGGTTGCCCATACCGTCTGGGCCGGGCTGGAGAGTGCCAGCAGGGTTGACATAAACATCAAAGGATCCCTTCTCGACGATATAGAAGTAGTCGCCGGCATCACCCTGGCTGATCACCTGTGCGACAGTCAATAAGACGTCTTTCATATTCCGCTAAGGACAACTTGCCTTGATTCCCTTAGCAGGTATCGGTTTCTCAACCAGAGCGCCCAGAATTTGAGCACTCTGCTCATCCTCCAGGTGGCTAAAGAGAAAGTTGCCCTCAATGGCACGCTTGAGACGCTCAAGCTGGTCGGCCGTCTTCTCGTGGAAGGGGGGAGACCAATTATCATAAGAATCAGCGCTGGGCTTCAGAGATTCGGCCGACACTGAAGTCCGGCGCCCAAAGTTGTACTGGGCAGGATAACTATCTGGGTTGGGGGGCGTTCGAGAGCTGTGAGGTACATCGCCCGGGGCATCGCCGCCGAAGCCGCCGCCAAAGGGACCTGAGAACAGCGATCCAGAGTTTTGCGCGCCAAAGCTGCGGTTTGTGGGTGATGTAATGTTGTCCGTCTCATCCTCTTCGATAACACGATGCATCAGGTTGTTCGAGGCTTGTCCTCTGTCTGTCCCAAAGGGGTTGCTATTCTCCCCAAAAGGGCTAGAAAAGGGACCGGCCATGGTTTGACGGTGGTTGAGGCTGAAGTATTTATATAGATATCGCCGGGTAATGTGCGAGACGACGCCTGCCGACTTTCCAGCCGAGAAACGAAGAGGCCGGCGCCAACTTGGAGGGATCGAAGGGAAGGGGAACACTTGTTGTTCAGGCTCCTATATCCTCTTGGTAAGCTTCCGGGAAAACGGGGAGTTAGGTAGTCCGAGGGCGATCGCAGATGAGGCGTGAAGCTGTGATGATTCGCGGGACGGCGGCAGGTGAAGCGAGGCGAGGGTAGAAGTGTGATGGAGGTCAACCTACAGCTATCCAAGCACCCTCGTAGACGGTCTTCAGAGCAGACAAGCTAGGCCAAGGTCAGCACAGGCTGCAGGTGAAGCTGGGATAAGATCAATGGCGATTTAGAAGCAACAAGGGGGTGGGCGCCGTGCAGGAAAGGGAGCTCCGGGGTCTGGGCGCTAAAGATGAAGCTGGACGCGGGCTGCAATCCGCGCTTGAAAGTGACGTGTTGTGGCGGGGCCTAGATCAGGACCCTGTTGCAAAGTCTATGCGCAGCCCAAAGGGTGAAGTGATGAATCAAGTGCAAGACAAGATATTCTTGGCGTGCAGCATCAACGGCGAAGGAAGTGGAAGGGAGGGCAGGTGGTGGCTGCAGCGCTTGAAAACGAGTCCTTCAAGGTCTGAGGCTGAGGGGAGAAGCATCCAAATAGTGATGATGACCCAAGAGAAGAGGGGTGGCGTAGCGAAATGCGTTCGAAGCTGGATGGCGGGACGGCGCAGGGAAGCAGGAAAGCAGGGTTAACTCACGCTCAATCCTAGCAAGGTAGACCCTAGGAATTCGGATTTGACCGAAGGACGAAGGTACTCCGTGAGTGTTCTAGAAACCAGGTACCGACGAGCGCTGGACCGGGGTTGGGGAAGGACGGCGGGGAAGGATCAAAGCTGTAGGCGACGGCGGGCTGGAGTCGAGAGGTCCTAGAGCTGGAGGCGAAGATGAAGAGGCGAGATGTAAGAGAGAGGAGGGGTCATGACATGGGCCTGGAGCGGCCAAACCGAGAAGGAGGAGAAGGAGAGCAGGTCGCAAGGCGAGTGGGTGGGGTTGGGCTTGGGTTGCTTTGCTTGACGTCCGTCCTTTTGCGCTTGCTTCCCCGCCTTGCCGCGGTCGTCAAAGGAACAAGGGAGTCGAGGAGAAAGGCTGCAGGTTATAGAGATGGAGCTTGATGTGTTGAAGGAGAGAGAGTAAAAGGAGAAGCCGATGAAGAAGGAAGAGATGAGCGAGCAGAGAGTCAAAAGGCTTGAGAGAGACTTGACTGACTGACGGAATGGGGAGAAGTGGGGGAAGTGAAGGGGAAGGTGAGAGGGGAATCTTGTTCGTTAAAGCGAGAGGCTTTCCCAAGATGGTTGCCGCCCAGGGAAGCTTTCTAGAACGAGTGCGCACGGGCCATCTAATGGCACGGGCACCTCGGGCACTTATTCCACAGGCCGTTCCGCTGCCTTCGATGCAGCTCCCGGACTGGGAAGCTGCAATGGATAATGATGCTACGTACTAGACCACAGTGATGGACGCCCAGGCCGGGTAGCTACCGTAGGTGATCAATCTCATCACCAAGGCTTTTACCCTTTCAGCAAAACGTCCGGAAGCAGAATCAACGCATGTTTCGGTCCCCGTCGGTGGAGCCGCCCTCCGTCTCTAGGTTCCTTGCTGTACCCTCTGTGGACGAACCCAAACAATCGCTCTGGTATGTGGTAGGGCGCTGGCTCCAAACTAGCCCCTTGCCAGAGCTGCATGCCATTTCCCTAGAGATCAGGCTCGGCGATATTATACCCGTGCCTCGCTCGTCTCATGCTCGACCTCTGCCTTGCTCCTCTGGGAGCGGCTACTTGATCAGACTCGGATGGCTCCACGGCGCCGGGCTGCTAGATCAGCCCTAGGACGTCCATGTCGCCCCCGCGTAAGCTCCCCGGGAGCTCCTAGCTCCCATTCCGGATGGTGGCGGCCAACTACACCACCGCGGCATTGAACAATGAATGAATCGAGTGGACCGCCTCCGTCCATAGATGCATTGCAGTCTGCTACCTAGTTATTTGCATGACTCTCCTCCTCGTGTTTGCTACACCATATCTTCGGCACTTGTCCTTCCAGCTCGCAGCTTGCTCTGCTGCTGCTGCTGCAGCTATCCCGATATGCACCATCCTCCAACCTGCACAGCAAGAAGCTGCTGTGTCACTCTTCTCCTTGCCTCATCCCCCGCATCATGCCACACGTCTTCACCTCTGCAAACATTATACCCTTTTTGAACTGATTTCTCTTGGGCCAACAATGCGCTACATACGTAATACATGGTTGGCCTCTGTGAACCCTCCACCCATCATTGGACGGAGCAGCCCCTGTCCCTCTAGAGCTGCTCGGGTATCGTTCCTGGCTGGCAATGATAAAGTACAAAAGACCTCCTGCTCATCTCCTCAATCACGCATCCCAAAATCTTTCTCCCCCGTCATCCAGATACGCTGCTCGGCATCCATCATCATCCCCTGCTCGGTAGCAAGTACAAGTATACAATAAAAGACAACAAGAAAAGGTCACCGCAATCGCAACCATAAACAAGAACCCCCCAGGAAACCCCTGCGCCAAAGAATAAAGCCGTCCGGTGCAAATGCATTCGTTTGATCCCCCCAAATCCAAGCTTGGCGCCAGCAACGCGGCCTCACGCTTGTGCCCGTGCCCGTGTGCCTGTCAAACGCCGGCTCCTTGCACGCCTTGCCTTTCCACCCTTCTTCCCAAAGCCCATATCCAGTATCCACCTTGGGACACGACCTGGGGCTTGAACTCCCTGTCTCGTACCCTTTGGTGTGTTTGCAATATCAAATAATCCATCGGACATGCCTTCCAACGGACCAGAAATCCCCAGCTGATGGGTAGCAGCTGCGCATAGTCGGCCCTGCACCATAGGACCCCACCACTAGGCATGAGTCCAGGAGCGTGTTCAGCATATCCATGTCATGGCTCTCCGTGCCCTCCCAATGGCTGTTTACGTCAATTTCCACGGCGTGGGGGGGTCTATCCGGACTCTGGAGAGTCGGCTTCATATCTCGTGACCCCGTCGCAAGACACAAGTCCAAGACTGCGTCTAGCATCTCCAGATCCTGACTCCCCGCACCCTCCCACCATGTTTTTATATCAATATCAGGGTGGTCATTCGGGCTCTGCGTAGTCGGTTCCGTATCCTAGGACCCAACCGCAAGGCATGAGTCCAAGACTGCATCCAGCATATCCATATCCTGGTTCTCTGCGCCCTCCCACCATGTTTCTGTGTCAATGTCCATGGCGTCGGGGTGGCCGTTCGGGAGCTCGTACACTCTTCCGCCGTTCATCTCTGCCACATGGTGCCCTTCCACGTAGCCTTCTGGACCCTGATCTTGAATCCAGGTGTAGTCGTTCCAGTTCTCCAACTCGCCTTCTCGGTACCCATACAGAACTTGTGTCATGAGTACTGGGAACTGTGCCATTCCTGTATCGGCCATTTCCAAAGACAGGCGCAGGTCAGCCATGCCCAGAGGACCCCTCTCACTCGCCGACTTGGACTCAATCGGGAGAAGCCCGCTCTTGTCCCGGGATATCTCGCCTCGCATGGCTGCGTCTTCTTCGTATTCAAGTTGTCGCTTATACTTGTGCGTCTGTATCCACGTCGTTCCAACGCCAAACCCGGCACTGCCAGAATCGCCAGGTCCGTTGCTCCGTGTGCGACTGAACACCTGCGTCAAGACTTCCTTGATGAATGTCTCTACAGCAACCGACATAAACTGAGGAGCATCTGCAGTGTGTCCGCTGACAAGACCTGCCTCATAACAAAATGGTAACATTCGGCCTGAGATCATACCGATATCGGGGAACTCGCCGGATTCGACCGCCAGGGGCTGGGCATATCGTTTTCGAATCTCGAGGTCAAAGTCTTGCGCCATCGTTAGGAGACTCGTAGAATGCGCGCACATGCCCGATACTTACTCATATTATTGATGACCCCTGCGCTAGGGGTAGCATCCATCACCATGGAAGGCTTGCGATGGGTATCTGTAAAAACATGGGATATGCTCTCGTGAGGATCCCACTTGACACATGTTAGTGGGTGCGACAAAGCGGGCTGAGATGCACAAACATCATTGTGAACCAAATCCTTGATGCGCCGTCGGTCTCGCGCGGGCAGTTGCATAACATCTCCCTTCAACCTGCGCTCGGCGGCATCGCCTGATACTGGTTTGCTCCCGGTGGTAGCTGCGGGCTTATCGTTGGCACTGACCCAGGGAGCCAGCCCTTGGTCGGGCATCTCACGGGTGACATTTCCGTAGATGGCCGCTATAAGGTTATTATGTAGATGTTCCTTGTCGCCGGGGCCTGCGAGGATGGGGTCGATTCGTTCCGAGTATTCGGCCTGGTTTAAGCGTCCTGGGCGATGAGGTCAGTGTGCGCAACTGTAGATGCAATGCGCACGATACCTACCGGTCAAGAACTCGCTGGTGGAGGCCTTGTAAATGGGCCATTGTTCGTTGCCGATGGCGGCCTTGAGGGCGGCATACGGGGCTTCGAGGTCAATTCGCGCAGGGATGATCTGGCTTGACTTTGCGATTTTGGGCGCCCCAGTGCCAGAGCCAGCGAGGGTCTTGTTCGAGAGGATAGGAGTCGAGAGGCTGACGGATGGGCGACTCAGAGCCGCGGGGTCGATGTCGGGCATCTTGACAGGAGACGAACAGGCGACGGCGGCGTCGCGTGCGGCAGTGTAGCGCGGCGCGACACGGAGAAAAGACGCATGAGTTGGATAGAACGAATGGCTGCAACTCTGCGATCACGATGGAGGTATTAATTCGATGGGAAACGCATTCTGCGGTGTCTAAGTTGATGAAGCACCTTTTAACTGTTGACGTGAGGTAAAGGGTTGATGGTTGGAGTGTAGTCCTTTTTTTGCCGCGAGGCCTGACAGAGGCGGACATCAGAGCATCGTCGAGGTAGTGGATACATGGCTGTGTACACATATTAGTGCGCTGTCTTGAGTCACCGCTACTTTCTAGCTCCCGCACCCTCTCACCCAACAGCCTTGAACCACCACCAAACTCTCACTGTCGCGTCTGGCGCGTCTGAACCAAGTCAACTCTATACTTCACAAATATACCAGATTTGGCGAATCTGCCTGCGCAAGCCCAATTCTTCCTATTTTTTTACTCTTGCGAGCTTCAGAAACTCATCCATACGCTCATACTGCACCTGCTCGTCCTAGGTCGCTTGCGACGATGCCGTCATGGCTCCCGACCGCATAACCAATGCCATCGACAGCTTGATAACCCACCTCGTGCCCAGCAACCCCAACGACACTGAAGAAGTCGCCCAGGAGCGCCATGATACTTGCTTTGAGATTGTCAAATCCATCATAGACAGGTAATCCCCTACCTTACCTATTAATCCTATACCATCAACCGCTAACCAGGTCCTCCACAGCCCGTCCTCCCCCGCTATCTCTTCCGACGTCAACCATGCCTCCGACCTCATAAAGCGGAAGCTCATCCAGAGCAATCCCACCCAAGCCCTCCGATTTTCGAACCTCTACACCAGACTTCTCTCTCTGCCCGTGCTCGAGCACAAGTGGGCCATCCTCTACTTGCTCTACCAACTGGCTGATTCTCCAGACCCCAGCGAGCCCCTCCCGCTGAGCCCTGTGAAGCCGTCGGCGCCCAACTACCGAGACGCCATAAACCGCGATGCTATAAAACGTCAGGGCCGGGAGCGTGCTACCAAGACGTCCAGGCAAGAAGAGGAGCAGTTCAAGGAGGCTTTCCAACCAGAAGGACTCAAGAAGCTTCCGCCAAAGGAGCCCAAAAAGTCGGGCAAAGATGGAGACCCACGGCTCGAAGCACCCAAGAGAGATGTCTCTCTCAAGTCGACATTACTGGCAAGCAACTATTCAGAGATCGAGCCTCCGGAATCAGTCATTCTCAGAGACCTTCCCTTTACGCTGCAAGGCCTATCTTCTACGACATTACCGTTTCCCAAATCAGACACCATAAGGTTACCTCCAACTCTGCCTTTACCAATCGTCTCTCTACTCCACACCTTGGCGGAGCCTTCGCTACTATATCGCGGCCTCGATGGCTTCTGCAAGACTCCTGCCAAGGGACTTCTTGGTCAGAGCTTGAGAGCAGCCATTGGTAGTGAGCTCAAGTCATATCTTAGCTTGATTGCTACGCTAGAAGGGCAGATTCGAAGAGCTTTGGCCTCGCTGGATGAGGAAGCGCCACGGGCAGGCATCGGGAAAGCGGGCGTGACACTGAAGAGATGTGTGGTCTGGACTCGCGAGGCAACCATGGGACTCAGGCTGATGAGTCTCATCGCCGAAGAATCTGAAAAGAAGAAGGGTGGTCAGCTCATCTCTCTTATTCACAGCTTCTCATCGTCTCACGGCGACCCTGTCGTGGCTGCTTTTGCAGAGCGTCTCCTGGGAAGCTTCACACGGCCGTTTTACGACATCCTGCGTCATTGGATATACGACGGTGAACTATCAGATCCATTTCAAGAGTTCTTTGTCAGGGAACAGGCTGCCAACAAGGACCCTTCAAAGGCCAAGGGGGCAGGCAATGTTTGGGAGGACAAGTACGAGATTGCAACGGACATGATTCCCAGCATCATCACCCAGGATTTTGCGCAAAAGGTGTTTTTGATCGGCAAGTCGCTCAACTTTATCCGACACAGCTGCGGTGATGCAATGTGGGTTGAAGACTACTCTAAAGCAGCCTCCAAGGAGCTCCGGTATGGTGACACGGCCACGCTGGAGGCTTGGATCGACGAGGCCTATAAGACGACCATGAAACGGCTCATTGACTTGATGGCCAACAAGTTCCATCTGTTTGAGCATCTGCAGGCGCTGAAGAACTACATTCTCCTAGGGCAGGGAGACTTCATTGCCCTCTTGATGGAGTCACTGGCTGCCAACCTGGATCGCCCTGCTGGAGCACAGTACAGACATACGCTCACGGCGCAGTTGGAGCACGCCATTCGAGGCTCAAATGCTCAGTACGATTCGCCCGAGGTGCTACGGCGTCTGGATGCACGAATGCTCCAACTGTCACACGGTGATATCGGATGGGATTGCTTCACGCTCGAGTACAAGATCGATGCCCCTGTTGATGTCGTTGTGACTGAATGGGGCAACCGGCAGTATCTCAAGGTCTTCAACTTTCTCTGGCGCATCAAGCGTGTAGAGTTTGCCCTGCTGTCAACCTGGCGCAAGTGCATGACGGGTTCCCGTGGCGTGCTTCAGAACTCAGACCCTGCCGTCGCCCAGGCGTGGAAGTCGACACGTGGAGTTCTCGCCGAGATGATTCACTTTGTTGGTCAGCTACAGTACTACATCCTATTTGAGGTTATTGAATCCTCGTGGGGCGAACTGCAGAAGCGCATCCAGAAGGAGGACTGCACTCTGGACGACCTTATCAAGGCGCACACACGCTATCTCAACGACATCACTCACAAGGGTCTGCTTGGCGCCAAGCGACGAACGCACAGCGCGGATGAGGATGACCGCACAACCTACATGATGCAGCTCGGAGAGATCCTTCGGTTCATGCTCAGCTACCGAGACTCGGTCGACGGCCTCTACAGCTGGAGCGTGTCGGACTTCACGCGACGGCAGGAGGCCGATGTGCGGAGCACCACGCGGTTCAACGACGAGCACGACGACACTCCGACGGCAGGCTCGGGGGCTGTAACGTCCGAGTTTCCCGTCCTGCAGGAGCGGCTGCGGCATCTGGGCGTATCATTCAGAACCCGCCTGCAGATCCTGCTCGGCGATCTCGCGTACCAGCCAGACGTGGACATGCGGTTCCTGGGTGTTGCCATGAACTTCAACGACGTGTACCAGCCTACGAGGAGGAAGACCAAGGTTGCGGGTTCTTCAACGGCGACCCGCAGCGCCTCAGCATCGAGGGGGTGAAGGAGGTTCTTGTTTGGGTGTGAGCGAGCGAGCGCTGGGCGTGGCTCGACGAGATGGAGAATCGCCGAGTGCATAGCGATGGGTATCGTGCTTGTTTGCGGGAATCCGGAGTCAATCCACATGTTATTTGGCGCAAATCTGGCAATGCCGGCTGGTATAACGCTCCCTATGCCCTTTGGATCCATGTGATGTTTTGACAGGTTCGATCTAGTTCCCAGGGCTTGTCATCTTGGTGAACGAGAGGCTGGGCTGGGTTGGTCTGGTTCTCGGGGCAGGCACCGATCTTGGTGTTGCTATTATAGGATCTTTGAGGCCCAACCTTATGCATGATAAAGTCGCCAACTAGCGAGCAAGAGCGTGGCCTCGGGTAATCTCCATCGCATTTGAGGTTCTTGGTGATGGTTCCAGGGTAATCAGATAAGTTGTGAGTCAAGAGTGCTTGTTGCCAGCTCACCCAATGTTAGGGGAGTGATATCTGACTCGTCAACTTGAAAATGGTGTTGAAGGGTCTATGAGAGCCCCAGCGTCGCATCATGCCATGCCACGTGCTTGGGTATCAACCGACGAGGTCATGAGGCAACCATAAAGACAAAGTTAGAAGAGCCGTGTACGGATAGAACAAGTTGGGGGTCGGCGCCAGACGTTTGAGTGAATCCAGGGTAACTCGCATCCCAGTACACCCATTTTGATCCCGACAGGACCGCCTAAGATGAAAATAACCTCGCTAGCCGCTCATGGAGTTTCCCCGTGTCGTAGCTTGGCTAGGAAAAGAAGCCCCATGGGGCAGGAGGGTTCGATAGTCGAACACAAGTTGGTGGCTTCGAGATAACGGGTTGCTCAAGATAACCAACGTTCAACTCAGGATTCCGGTTGAACTAGGCTGGCCCCTTGTCAGCGTCCGACGTTATCAACCCCAGTGGCCAGGGAAAAGAGATAAGCCCGTTTGCTTTTCCGTGTTGGGGGCTACCCCCAACTGTCTTAACCATAACAAGCAGGTAGCGAAGGAGGGATAAGAGCTGTACCGGAGGGTATTGTCTCGACAACCGAGTCAAACAGTGCGATCGGCCAACGGGTCCTTGTGAAAAGGGCGAGCTGCTGATCTGCCATTTGCCTGAAGACAGCTGTAGTCTGATACTGGCTGCATACACTGAGATGGCTCGTGTCACCACCAGGGAATTCCCCGGCAGAGGAGCAACAGAAACGCTCCAGTAACGTTTGAGACGCCATGGTCAACAGCGGAAACTCAAATGGCGTGCATGACATCCCGACCCTAGGCACAGCGGATATCAAGGATATGTTGGAAGTGCCTGGAGGACCTGCCTGCAAGGTCTTGGATCCAGGAGCAAGTGGTAAGCCAGCGCAACTTAATCGACCAGCTTCAGAGTTCCCAAGACACAGAGCTCACCGGCCCCTCAACAACCGAGACGTCCTCGATAAACACAGCAAGATGTGAAGAATGGCTGCCACCACGGACTGCCGAAACAGCTCGCTACGATGATCCGGGGTAATATTCAGGGAGTAACAACCCCGGCGGCGTGGCGTGCCCGAGTGCAGAAAAAAAAAGCTGGAGCCGTGCATGAGAATCGCGTCTCAGTCCGCAAAAGATCGACAGGGCAAACTCTCAGACCGCTACGGGTATCTGCCGACAAGGCCCCCATCCTACCACCTATCCAATGTCGGCGGTCCAGCCAGAAAGCACGAGGCTGCTTGGCGTTCCAGAAAGCTCCTCTCAAGCAGGTACGCGTCCCGACCCAAAGTACAGGCCAAAGAGGTTGCGATCGTCGGACAGGTTGGGGCTTGCTACGTGGCAGCTTCATTGTATGCCTCGTGTAGAGTAGAGGCCGCAGTGTCCGAGATTGATGAGTCTGAGGCAGAGCAACTGAGCGTTGGGCAAGCCCGCCCTATTTCTGGCAGCTGCTCTGCGACTCCAGACGATGGATTCAACCTGTCAACCCTGTCGCGTGTACGAACCTGAAGCAAGCTCAGGGTCCAATTTAACTCGGACTGCATCCAGGGTGTGATGCAAGCTCTTGGCCGTCTTGTCGATTCTCAGCATAACCATCGATTGTCATTTCTTATACGTACCGCTTCGTGCCTGTGTCCCTGGGTGCACCCTGACTCGTCATGCCGTACCGCCCTCCCCCACACAACTGCTGTCCAGGCGGCTTCACGAATCCGTCTGGTCATGTTTATCAAATCTCCTTCTCCGCCTTACCTGTTCATTGGTAGTTAAGTGCTTGCTGTCCTTCCTTGTTCGATAGTACAGTACCAGGGGGTGGCTAGTTTAGGCGCAATGGGGCCGGAATCCAGGAACGCGGACGCGGCGTCCCGCCCATGATCCATGGCCCGTCCGTCTCCGCACTCCCACTCACTCCCTTTCTCTTTCTGGGCTTTGGCTTGGCTTTGGCTCTGGCTTTATCCCCACACGATATTCCCATCTTCCGGCGCCCCACACGCCTCTCCAGCCCAGTTGTCGGAACCGGGCAACTCAACAGGGGCACCTGGGGGCCGCCGAAGCGCTAGAACGCTGAAGAAGGACGAGGGGCTGCAGTGACTGTGGGGATCATGTTCCCTGAGACTCGCTGAACAAGAGTCAGGGACAGTGGACACCAAGCATGGCTCCCATGTCTGCGCCCGGCCCTGCGTCTTTGATCTGGCACCGGGGAAAAGGCGGGAGCTCGAGGCATTGGATTAACCTCGTGCTTCTCAGGACGAAGGGTACCAGGGGTGTGGCCCAGTGCCAGCATTGGAAACAAGGGATGAAGAGAGAGAGAGAAAGGGCGACATGAGCCAGAAGAAACGGTGAAACGGCCGCGTGCCAACAGCTTCCGCGGGCGGCTGTTTATGTCCTTTGCCAGGATTGTATGGCTTGCTCTCCTGTCGCCACTCTGCCGTGTTGTTTACTGCTGGTATTGATTGCTTGAGTGAGTATGCTGCAGTGTGAGATCGGACACCCATCGCTAGTTAGCTAGGTGGCCCAGATGCGGTGACATGGGCTCGAAGCTGCAACTGCGTGACCGGCGCATTGTGCGGGTTGACATTTGGGGTATCCTGATGCTGATAATCAGGCGTCTTCGAGACCTTCATCTTTGACCGGTCTTCTGCCAAGCCGATTACATGTGCATTCTCACCAAATGGAACGCTCAACGTGGGGGAATATACTGTACCCGACCCATCTCGTCATGGTCAGCCATGGTGTCGCAAAAGAGTATCCGCACCGATGAGCCTTGTGTGGCATACACGCCTTCAACCAAGCAAGCCCGTTCAGACGGGAGGTGGCTGGCGGAGTATGAAGACCGGTCTTGCGCTCCACGTCTGGACTCTAATTGTCCGTCCGGCTTCCGGCGGGAAGCAGCATTGCGAGAGTGCCTGGACGAGCTTCGCATCAAAGCACCCATACATCTCGCGCCGTCCTATCCGTCGCTGTCATGCCGGCCACTCGCTGTTGTTGAGAGTTGGTCGGTCAGTCTGCCAGCCCGTCTGTCGGTGAGCAACACGGCCAGAAGCGTGGGATGTCCAGAAGATGCCACCCAGAGGGACTATGCTGCCATCGTCATTATTACATACCCTGAGAACCCGGGAGTCCCACCCAAGCTCCCTCGGAGACCCGGGTGCGCGCCGTGTCTGTCCCCTTTGGACTTCCGCCCGGACCGCTCGCAATGGCCCCCGGCATAAATTTCCCAACCCCTGGTCTCATCTCGCCTTTGTCAAGTTTCCAGAAGAAAACACTGGGGAGTATGCGGCACCACCGAGTCAAGCCCAGATAAGAAGAGTACTTTGGCTTCTGGTACCCCTTTCCTGAGATCCGCTTCTTGGGCGGAGGTCGGCCGTGGTCTGCGTGTGGGAGAAGCCGCTTGATGTGCGCTGGGTATCCTGGGCCTCGGACAAAATTTCCCCTTGTTCCGCCCGTCTTGACGCTGCGTCGTTGTTGTTGCATCTTTTGCCGTTGAATGTGCGTGCTCTCTCTCTATCCGTATTTGCACTGACTCACTGGTGTATCTGCCTCCCTGATTTGGCAGAGCAAGCCGCCATCCTGCCTGTTACACAAGCATTCCTGTATGTAATTCACAATAAGTGTGAGCATGCAAGGGGGCAGATAGCTGACGAGAACAAACCAGGCAGCAGATATTGCGTCGTTTCTCTCCCAGCAACCTCACACAGCAGAAAGCCTTCGTACCAGCCTAGCCACCCTGCTCACTCCCTGGGCCGCACACATTTCGAGACCGATGCGTGAGCCAACAGTACAGGACCCATCAGTCCCATCCGTCCCATACTTGGGCCAAACATAGTTGGAGTTAGATGAGAAACCCAAGCTAAATGCCCAATGAAGACTGCTTAGGCGAACTTGGCCCTGAGGTAATCAGGCCATCACGATGGAGTAGAGTCGTTTTCAACGGAGACAAGTGCCGAAAGCCTCCTTGCACGAGAAAAATTTCTTCCAGGTTGCTTTTTGGGTTGCGCTGGAGTTTCATTGTTGCGTAACGATTCTCATGAAAATCCTGAGTGGTTGCTTTTTCCACCGTCCGTCGTCTCCGGCTTGAAGCCGTCACCCTTGACGATGCGGCGGCATTGGGCGGGCAACGGCTTGAGGTCCCACGAGCTTTGAATCCGATGGGAGTGCATTAACTCGGGCAGAGTTTTAGGCCCTGTTAACCGAGTTTCCAGAAGGCATCAGGAAAAGGAAAGCGACTCCATTGTGCACCCATGGCACCCTTGACCCATCTTAACTGGCAACCCATGTTTGCTCGGAATCAAGGCCCTGGTGCTGCTGGTCCCCCACGCCCTCGGTTCTTTGCTTGGGAGCTTCGTGTGTGCTCGTGCTCTGTTCCTCTGCTGCCCACTTTGTCCTTCACAGTTCAGAGCCTCGTGGCCGAGCTCGTGCTTGCAATGGTGCTTCTCACTGGCAGTGCTGGCTGACATCTTTCTCCATCCGTATTTTGTGCGTCCCCTAGTGCCCAACGTGCTCGCCAGCTGCCCTGAGCTTCAATATCATTTCTCGACCGCCAGACCGTCAGTAGTATGGCGCTGGGCTTGCCCATAGTTCTCCGGCCCAACAAGCTTGAGGTTTCCCCCCCCTCTTCCCCCCTCCCCCCCTTCC
>SSHR01002257.1:0-21983 GCA_006518225.1 Fusarium neocosmosporiellum
TTCCGCAGTGCCAGCACCAGCCACATCTGAGGCTGGTGCTGGCACTGCGGAAAGGTGTCAATTCGCGACTACATGTGTTGTAGCTCCAACAAGGGGAAACTCGATAGATGACCTTGACAGTGTAATCGCCCCCGGATCAAGATCCTCCCGCAGGCAACCACGACGCTCCCTTGACCTTCTCACCGACGACCCTTCACTCCTTCGGGCTTTTTCGACAGTAAACACAGTCATCATGCACTTCTTCACAGCCGCGAGGGCCCTCCTCGCCGCCGCCATCTTCCAGGCCGCTACCGCTCACAACATCGTCCTTCCCGCCCACGGCCGCGAGTGCTTCCACGAGACCCTCCACAAGGATGACACCATGACCGTCACCTTCCAGGTCGGCGACCGCGAGTTTGGCAGCGCAGGCAACCTCGACATTGACTTTTGGGTACGTGTCCACATGGGAGGCATCAAGGGAAGCGAGTGACCTGACCATGGATGGATAGATCAACAACCCCGCCGGCCAGTACGAGGCCAACGAGAAGAGTGTCTCCAACGGCGACTACTCCTTCACCGCCAAGCACGACGGCAAGTACGTCTACTGCTTCGGCAACGAGAACTGGGGCGCCAACACCAAGGAGGTGTCGTTCAACGTCCACGGCATCGTCTACGTGAGCGAGTCTGATCTCCCCGCCGACCCCCTCGACCGCGAAGGTCAGTAACCCTACCCAAAAAAGTATACACTGAAGCTCTATCTCACACAACATCCAGTCCGCAAGCTCTCCGACCTCCTCGCCCAGGTCAAGGACGAGCAGCAGTACATCATCATCCGCGAGCGCACCCACCGAAACACCGCCGAGAGCACCAACAGCCGAGTCAAGTGGTGGAACATGTTTGTCATTGGCGTCGTCATTGGCGAGTCCCTGTTCCAGGTCTGGTGGCTGCGACGCTTCTTCGAGGTCAAGCGCGTGGTATAGACGGGGTTGAGAACGCATTGATTTAGAACCCGCGATTTGCGAGGACTGTACCGGCGCAAAAACTGGGAAGAAGAAAGAGCCTTGGGAAACTGGATGGGATGCTACACAAATGAGCGGTCGGGAATATGCTCTGTGTGATAATAAGTGTACAAAATTTATGTCTGAAGACGGCGACTTTTAATCATTCCTCACAGCCTAAACCACCAAGATAAGAGTTTTGCTATGATTCAATGTGCAGCCATCAAGTTTAACCAGTCTAATCCCATATATATGTGATATGTATATATTACACCATCTGAAAGATCCAAGGCATCATCCAGGTCATTCATTATCATCCCATCTCATTCCTCAATGGCAAGACATGAACCCGTAGACAAGACGACCAGACAAGCAAACCTAACGCCATCCGCAACTCCGAACAAATGTCAAGAGTAAAACAAATAAAAAAAAACATCTCTATGCCCCGGGATCAGACTGACCTTCTTGGTCGTCGGTGCCGGGCTTTGGGGCTTCAACGGGCAGCTCAACCTCCTTAACGGGATGCAACAGCATGGGTGGGAGACACATCCTGCCCTCGCCGCCGCGCATGTTACCCACGCCCTTGCCCTTCTTGCTCTTATCCTCGGTCGCCTCAAACTCCTCACCTCCGTCATTGTTGACCCGGAGGCCCAGCCATCGGCGGTACAGGTTGGGCGCAAAGCCCGAGTTGTAGAACCACGAGAGTCCATGCATGTTGTGCTCCCTGTCGCCAAAGATGCTCGTTCGCGAACCACCACTGGAGCCATCGCGTCCGTTGTTGTAGACCTGCGCCATGTACGCCGTGGGCCAGGACCGGTCGACAAAGACCGGGTGGGGCGCCGAGACGGCCTTGTAGCCGTGCTGGAGAGCCACGGTGGCAGGCCACATCTCTGGGAAGGCAAACTGCTTCTTGAAGGCTGTCATCTTGTGCATGGTCGTCAGAAGTCGGCGAGACATGCGCGAAGTGGTGATGATGTTGGCACGGCGAGGCGGCAGGCCTTCAGTGCGGTTGAAGCCCGTGATGTCGTCCTTGAGACCCCAAGAAGTGCCGTCAGGGTTGAAGATGGGGTTGAGTGCGATGTAGTCAGCCTCCTCGCCGACACCCCATTGGTAGTGATCCTTCTCGTATGATGTGGGTGCGACAGGGTCGTTGCCAGGCTCAAACCAGTCATTGTCATCGTTAGAACGCAGAGGGCCCCAGACGGTGCGATCACCCTTGGTGTCGGCATCAGGAGACTTGCCATCGAGGCCAGGAACCTTCTTCCAAACGTTGTCAGCACCAACGACACCCATCTGGCTCTGGACGCGAGCCATCTGAGAGAAGTCCTCCCAGCTGCCGTGGACGCTAGGGAAGTAGAAGCGAGAGTTGCGCTCCCAAAGGCCCTTGCGAGGTTGGTCTCTAGCCCAGTTCTCGAGCTTGCTAAAGAGATCGTAGTAGTGGCCAGTGTACCGCACATCCATCTCCCACTGCCAGAAGTAGTCGTACTCGGGGTGCATGTAGGCAAAGTACTGCATTGCCATCGAGAGGCCGCGGTACACGCCGTGGACGGGCAGATCAGGACCGCGAGCGAAGTGGTCGTAGATGCCCTGGTACAGAGCCAGCATCTGAGTCTCTGACCAGAGTGTCACCAAGCCCCTGAATTCCTCGGGGATGACCTCCTCGATTCGCTCCCGGTAGGTGTCTTGGTCAGCCCAGACGGGGTGAGCAGCCTCGTTCTTCACCTGGACAAGCAAGTGGATGTCATAACGGCCGCCAGATGTCACGGCCAGCTCAGTGATGAGGGATCGAATGTTGGCGATGTCATCCTCACGCCAATGGTACTCATCCCAGCAGCGTACAACGACAGCAGTACGCGCCTTTTTCACTTGAGGGGCCTTAGACTGCTCGGTGCTGGCAGAGTTGGACTTTTCAGTCTTGGTCTCGTGGGTTTCTTCGGTCTTGGACACTTGAGTCTTTGGCTCCGCAGCCTTGGATAGCGCAGGTGTGGGCTCTGGCGCCTTGGGCTCGGCAACCTTGGACTCGGCAGCTTTAGACTCGACGGCCTTAGACTCAGTAGGCGCGGACTGTGTGGATTTGGAGTCTTCAGACTTGACCTCCTCGGTCTTAGGCTTCTCGCTCTTGGAAACCGCGGGTTCAGGGGTAGCATTCTCCCTGCCCGTCTTGGTCTCGTTCTCCACGCCGCGGCGCTCAAGAGAGGGAGATGGCGCTAGCGCCTTGGGTTCGTGGATGAAAAAGCCGTGAGGGGTAAGAGTCTTGGGAGGAAGGGCCTTGAAACGGGCCTGGTTGGTCTTGAAGCAGCGGCGCTGAACCTCAGCCCAGTCAACCTGTCGGTAGTCGACCTTGGGTGTCTTGTCCCAAACAGCATCAGAGCCCTCCTTCTGGCCATGTTCTCCGACGCTCAGTCCGCCATTCCTCGAGGAATAGCCATAGCCGTAGGGCCCGTAGCGGCCATAGCGGTCGAAGCAGATGTTCTCGGGCAGATCCAGCACTTCGTAGGATCCAACAGCGTGCTCGGGGAATCCCTGGGGTCGGCCGTTATAGTACCGGAGCTGGGGAACTCGGACTGTGCCGTCGGCGTCGAGGAAGCATTCTTGAATATCCGTCTCTTCGCTCCGACCAGGGTATCCGTTCCAGCCGTAGCTCTCGGGGAGGTCTCGCTTGGCCTTGGACTCCTCCTCAGGCTTCTTCTCATCCTTGGCCTCTTCCTTGGGCTTGCTCTTGCCTTCAGCTTCTTCCTCGATTTCCTTGGTAGCTGCCTTGTCAGTCTCGTCGCTATCCTTGCCGCCCTTGACTTCGTTCTGGTTGTTCCACTCGTTGCCTTCTCCCAGCATGGAGGGCTCGTCCTTGATGTGAGGCCACTCCGGCTTAATCTCCTCCATCGTAACCAAAGTCTTGAGTCCACCATAGTATCTCTCCAGGAAGGGGAACTTCTCCCAGGCAGGAGGCGGCGGCGGCCGACTCTTTACCTGGCCGTTCGCGACCTTCCAGTTCTCCACCTGGCTGGCTCGTACCAGGCTCAGGATCAGGACAATGATGAAACCTATTACAAAGCACAGCAGGTAGCGGGTGACTTTTGTCGGTAGTCGGTATGGGTACACTCGGGCGATTTTCCGGCTTAGAGGGAGTGGCTTCTTCTTGTGCTTGGGTAGCATCAAGAGTCCGCTTGAGGCAGACCCAGATGTGTGTCTCGACGAGCCCGGCGACGAGCTGCCAGGGGAGTAAGGCTCATCATCGTCATCTTCGGTGGAGTAGTCGTCGTCCGAGTATCGTTCCTTGGTTGGAGAACTGATCTTCTTGTACAGCGGCAGCTTCGGCTCGCGAGGCCGCAGAGGGTTTGATAGCAAACCCATGGTGGGAGCTGGTCTATAATGTCCTATATCTGGTCAGCTATTGTTGGTGGAATGCGATGTCTCGGGACTGACCAGCAAGTGAAGCTCCCTCGGCCCAATTTGGGCAGATTCTCAGGTTCCAGCGACGTCTATAGTCGGGTTCAGATGGCTGGAATGGACGTGTTCACGTATAAGTGGGCGTGTTAAAGAATTGCCAAAAGAATCGTCAAGGCTATACAGAAGGAGAAATCGTAAAAGGAACAGAGAGGTAAAAAGGGTGACCTTTCCAACCCTGGCCGAGACAGAGTTCTTTGCTACAGCACCCAGACCCATGCATGCGTCGTCATTCGCCATTTTGTTTTGTTAGGGATCATGCGGTTGCGGGGCAACAGGCGAGCTGGCCTCGACTTCGGCCAGCCATTGTTCCAAGGCCTCCGGTAATTAGCATCCATCCGCAACCAGCCAGTCACCGAGTCCTATCATTGACTTGCACAACTCTAGCCTGTGGGTTTGAGGGGAGTGCTTGGGTAGGGTCGCATGTGCATTTGGGCTTGAATATGGTTTCGGTTATGCTGGGCGAAGCAGTGAGGATATTTCCTCCTCACGTGCTACCCATACCTGCCTACCTATTCTTGTACCACAGACTGTGTGATACTGCTTCTTCACCTGCAGGCAGCCCGGCTTAAACAGCCAAACATCCGTTACTGATCGACAGTTTCTGTTCAAATCAAGGGGATACCCAGCGCTCCTAGACATGCTGACCACCCAGTCGACTTTGTGTCCAGGGTAGCACTCACGTCGTCTTACACCGCGGTCTCCAATCTCCTCCCGTCCCGCTTCCATCAAGCTAGACCGTATTAGGACCCAATGCAGCGTCGTCATCCCTCGAGATCCGCTCTCCATGAGCTCAGTTAACCTCAACCCAACGTCATGGCTAAACGCCAATCAACCCCGTGTGGGGGAGAGCAAAGCGCCTGGGCTTGAAACGAGGCGCTGCGGCACTGCAGGTGCCTTAACTGCTGGCCTCAAGTGCTGATCCCCGCGTAGGGCAAAGCTTGTGCGGCTGATGTGATGGCGCACAAGAGGCCCAATTGCACTTCTTTCGGGCTGTCGGTGTCGGGGCTTGCTCTGCTTGGTGTGGTTGGATCCTGGCGGGCATCAGATGACGATCCCCTCCTCTGGTTCCTGCACACAGCTCCAAGTTTCCCGCCTCTCGTGAGAATTTAGGAAAGCCGCTGAAATATTAAAACCTGCCTTCTCGCCCGATTCCTGCTATCAGAAGGGTGTTGGATGTCCAAAGGGCATTGAGTCCAGGCTTCTCTCATTGGCTTCAGATCACACTTACACGGGCGTCGCCCACAAAGAACATTCATCGTGGCATTGTGGCCGACGACCTACTACCCAAACCAACCCTACAATACGACACCATAATCAATCCGTACTTTCGCTGCAATGTCCATCGCTGTCACGTCAGCCGAGACCCTCACCTCGCCTCCCCCTGATCTCCAGGACGAAGTAGTCGAGGTCGAGACGCTCAACATCTCATGCGTCCTCCGTCAACAGCCCATCTCCGTGACCCTCGACGGCCCTACCATATTCTTGTCTGCTCTTACGCTCCTCCTTGTCGTCCATTTCCTCGAACCATATCATGCCGAGCTCCTTATTGGCCTCGTTCCTCTAGTATTGCTTATTCAGAACGACTACCAGAACTTCCTAAACCTAGGCCCGGGGGGCACGCCTTCGACCTTCGCTGGTTACATCCGCATAACATGGTTCCGTCTGTGGTCTCTTAGGGACCCCTTTGTCCCGCCAGCGCCGGACCCGACCCGTCTCCCAACATTCGGCATCCTCAATCGATATCACCTCCCGTACCGCGCGGGACCGCGTCCCGTCGTCGCAGGTATCGCGCCCCAGAGGCAGCTCGACCAACACGGGTCTCGAGGGTGCTACCGTGCTGTCCGCAGGTCCATGGAGAAGCTGGCGAGCCGCATCCCCAAGAAGTTTGGCACCGAGAGATCGTGCCTTGAGAAGCACGGCTTAGCCCTCTTTGCGAGACACCCGCTTCAGACAAACTGCCAAGGCGAGATCTGCCATGTTCACGATTCAGATCACTCGATGCACATGTGCCTTCACCCCGATGATATAAAAGAGGTGCTGGACAAGGGCTGGGGCCAGAGGCACCCCCTTGCGTGGAGGAGTCGCTTCCTCAAGAGCCCAGTGTCACCCGACTTTGTCATGATCTATGCACCACGAGGTGAGATTTGTAGATTGAGCATGTCAATCAGTAAGCGGCTAATACACCTTCCCAACTAGATGATGAAGAATTGCAAGTAATCTGCAATGTTATTGAGGCTGCCATCTGGTATACAGTCGCCGAGGACATCGAAATGAGCACACTAAAATCTACCTGACCCTACCTGGATTACACCAGAATCAAGGAAAGGGAAAACGAATGAATGCCTACCGTGCAGGCGCCGGAACTGTCTACTTTGTCCCTATCTCTTCTGGGTTCTGGGTATCTTACACTCCAATCAAGACTCCTGCTTCAACATGGACGCGCCTCTACTCAGAGTCTTCAACGCTCTGGTCCTGCTGTGACTTTTTGAACTTTTCCTTTCCTGTTGCTAAGAAAGCCTCTACTGTCCGACCATCGAAGCTCCTTCCATGCATGAGCTTGATGCATGCGAGCGCCGAGTCTGCATCCTTAAACCTGACCGAGACGATGCCTTCGGGCTCTTGGTCAAAGAGCACCACGTTCGTCACGGTGCCCAACTTGGCGCATTCTTCTCTGATGTCCTCCTTGATTTCCAGCAGGGCTGCTGGATCCTCCTCGAGCTCCTCCAGCGTAAACATGTGCCGTAGAATCACTAATTTGTCCCACTTTGTCGTCGCCTCAGGTTGCCCCGCGTACGGGATATCGTCATCCCAGTCGGCCAGCTTCGCGTCCAGTTTCTGCGTCTTCTTGATGATCTTTTGCCTGTCACGGTCGTTCTTCTGAGGCTTTCGCTCCGCACCTCCGTTGCTCTTATCACCGGAGGCAGCGCCATCCTGGTCGTACTTGACCTTCTTGTAGCTCGAGTCTGCAGCCTGGACCCGTATCCTGCCCTCGCGCGTGCCGCTCGCGTTGATTCTGAAGTCTGTGTCGTCGAGAAGCATAATGGCCATCTCGACACTCTGGGGCTTGAAGAAGACGATCAAGGCGTCACCCTTGAAGTTGCCATCCGGGTCGGTATAGAGCTTGATACGTGGCGCACCGCTGTCGATTTCCTCGGCTATGACGCCCCCCTTCCGGGAGAAGAGCTCGTGTACTTCCTCAACTGTTGTGTCGGCAGGGAGGCCGGTGACATAGACTGCAGTATTCTGTCTGGGCTGTGGAGGTGCCTTTTGCTTCTTGTTTGACCGTGTAGGCTTGGGGGTCTCTGTAGTCTAATGTATAATAAAGGTTAGCCTGCTCAGATCTTGATCAAGAGGTGACTCCTGGAGTGTCGCGCAATGGCGTTGCGATCAAAGGAAGCAGAGACTTACCTCTGAATCCGGGCCTGACCCATTCTTGCGCTTCCTTGAACCTTCATCTTGAGGCTCTTGCGATGTGTGTCCCCCAAGGAGTTCATGTGTGTCAAAAGGTTCGGGCTCCAATGGTTCGTCGTCCGTCAGGATCCATCGCTTCTGATCAGCGTCGAATTCGTACTCGTTGCCATCGTCGTGGACCGCGATAAACTTGTTGTCGAGCTTGGAGAACGATATGCGGTCATCGCCATCGAATTCGCGAGGGTCTGTAGGGAATACGGCCTCCATTCTGATAATGCGCCGAGTGTAAAGGGCGTGGAATATGGAGTTCAAAGAGGCGAGTGTTGATGAGCTAAAGCAGGTACGACCTGAGGCGCGGGTACGTCAGTGTGAATGTGGGGCCGCTTCATGTCCACTGGGCATGCATAAGTTAGAATGGCCCACAGCTGGAAAGCGAATTCATCTTATATGAGCCGACTTCCAAGATAGAATACGATACTCTGTATGAAACAGTTTACAGTATATGTGCAAAAAACTGAGATTTGATGCTATTTCATTGTCCAGCGTTGAAGAGCACCATAAGTCATCACGATTGCGCCGCCAGCTCTGTCAACACTGGACCTTGACTATGTGCTTTTCCATCAACATCAAGTCGTGAAGCATAGCCAGGTGTATTCACACCGTACAAGAATGATCCCCATAAGTCTTTACTTCTCCTCCTCCTCGACCGTCTTCTTCACGCCCTCAACAAAGGCCTCGACAGCCTGGCCTCCGCCCATTGGCATTCCACTTCCACGCAGATATCCGCCATCCTGCACCTTCACGCCAAGAGCATCTGCGATGCTTGGCAGTCCTCCATCTCGAATAGCCATGGTCAGACTTGCCAGGGCTTGGTTGAACTGTGGACTTCGAAGAACCTTCTTCAGCAGGCTGCGCTTATCGTCCAGCGAGAGGGAAGCCGTGGCCGCCTCTACAGCAGCCGCTGAAGGGTCCGACTTTCCATCAACATCCGATGAGCCGCTTGCGAGGACGACGACAGTAGGCGGGAGATAACTGATCAGGGTATCGGCGAACTCCTCGGTAGCTGAGTCGATCATTGGCACTGTGATCGAGGTCGGCAGTAGGTGGTTGAGGTATGGGTACACCTTATCACCGCCACGTTGTTGCTGTCCTCCAGCAAGTCCGGACTGGCCTCGAAGAGACTCCAAAAAGTTCCTCACGGCGGCTGCAGCATCAGGGGCTGACGAAGAGGCCCTGAAACGACGTCAGCGCTGTCACGGTTCGGGCCAACACCACAGATCCAGCGCGTGGACACTAGTTCCCAATTCTTCTCGTCACCGCCAGGAAATCTAGCTTTACACTGTTTGACCCGCTGTCCCAGAGCAGTGATATACAAATCAAGTCCCATATCGCGCGCGCCGTCCTGTTTGACCATGCAAAGGGAATCACCTACGCTCTCGCACCGTCAGCTCCTCCTTCTCGCGAGCCCTCGCCCTCTTCTCGGACATCTCCTCCGGTGGCATCGGGGCCAGCACCACCGCTGCCGCTTCCACGGTGGTCATGAGGGTCACGGTGGCCCTCGACGTCCTCCATGGTCTCGTCTCCATCATCGGGTCGGTCGTCGTTGTTGCGGACAGCCGCGAGCTCTCTGGTCACATCGACCTCATCACCCTGTAGCAAGCGGTGGACGATGTCACCAATCTTGCGATCCCGGGGGCTGAAGTAGCTGGGATCGCCGTTCCGGCTCTGGGGCTTCGACTGCAGCCAGAAGAGGTATCGCTGAGAGGAAGAAGAGAACTTGAGAACGAATATGCGGCCGTCGGTCTTGGATGTAGGCTGAGGGGTCGTGGTGTACTCGTAGGGAACGAAGCTACCGTCGGTAGGCACCATAATTAGATCAAGCTCGGGCTCGTCCAGCGGGTCGCTCCGCTTCCGCCAGCAGAAGTGCACGAGATCTATATCAACTATCAGCCATATCGCAAGGGCAAACGGCACATCATGCGCTAACCATCCTCAGAGTATAGATAGATATAACCCGGCTCGGATTGCGGCTTCACCTTGACAGGCTTGGTCGAGGTCTACAGGCGAGGCAAGTCAGCGCGTGCCACAGGTCATATTCAGCGATGGCGTTGGACATACATCGACCTCGCACTGGCCGGCCTTGAATGTAATGATCGGCGCAATTGGCATGGTTGATGACTTTGTGATCTAGAAGTGGAGGATTTGGGGAGATGTTGAAGGAGAAGAAGCAGCGAGGTGAAAGTGTGAAGCTTGGAGTCGCGGGAGCCTCTTGGTTGGCAAGGCTGCAGGAGCTCTTACGTCGTCGAGCACAATGGAGCTCAGCTTAGGCCACCCCTGCCAGCCTGTGGCGCAGAGGGGCTGTCATTGCCGGCCCGACGTTTCTCCATTCACCGCCGCCACGTGCCGCCACGTTCCCCTCAGCAACTGATGCCACTCGCCCCTGCCCCATTACAAGCAATTTGGTTTGGGTGAAAAATCTCATAAACCCCACCTTGGACATCGACCAGACAACCCATTTTCTTCCTCGCAATCTCCCCCAGCTCTACAAATACTCGACCTCTTTCCTCTTCTTTTCTAAACTCTTCATCCTTCTTCAAAATGGGCTTTACCGATCTCCTCACCGATGCTGGAGCTACCGGTATGTCTCTATCTGGCTTCATTAGCGCCCAGCTTTCTCGCACCTCAGTCACTGACAGCTGATCAGTGCTCAACAACTGGTTGAGCACCCGCTCCTACATTGTCGGGTATGTATGCCTCCTGATCCCGCTCTCTCCCCTAATATCACCTCTTCCCTCTCGATTCGACACCTCTATGATGAGACAAATTGGTCCGTGTTTCGGAGGCGGCCTCAAGACCCGCCGATTGACGAAGCAACAAGCACTTGTGCATCTCTGAGTCGTTTTTTACACACCTGATATTTCTGCCTAAAGCCAGAAAAAAACAATGCACTGACATTGTCCATAGCCAGAGCGCCTCTCAGGCTGATGTCGCCGTCTTCAAGGCTCTGTCCTCTGCCCCTGACGCCGAGAAGTACCCCCACGCTGCCCGATGGTACAAGCACATCGCCAGCTACGAGAGCGAGTTCGCCACCCTCCCCGGTGATGCCGCTGCTCCCTACAGCACCTACGGCCCTGAGACCGCCGAGGTGACCATCAACCCCGCTGAGGCCCCTGAGAAGGCTGAGGGTGGTGATGACGACGATGTCGACCTGTTCGGCAGCGACGAGGAGGAGGACGAGGAGGCTGCCCGCGTCCGCGAGGAGCGCCTTGCCGAGTACAAGAAGAAGAAGGAGGCCAAGCCCAAGACCATCGCCAAGTCCGTCGTCACCCTTGACGTCAAGCCTTGGGGTAAGAACTTTCTTGTCTGACGCTGTGAAAATTTTGCTAACAATGTTCAGATGACGAGACCGACATGAAGGCTCTCGAGGCCGGTGTCCGCGCCATTGAGAAGGACGGTCTTGTCTGGGGTGCTTCCAAGCTCGTCCCCGTTGGTTTCGGTGTCAGCAAGCTCCAGATCAACCTCGTTGTCGAGGACGAGAAGATCTCTATTGGCGATCTTGAGGAGGAGATCCAGGAGCTCGAGGACTACGTCCAGTCCACTGACGTTGCTGCCATGCAGAAGCTGTAAAAAGTCGCCCGTAGCTGAGTCGACATGAATGTGATGAGCACGACGGCGAGGATTTATGATGGACGGTATTTGATGAGCCACATGAAGGGGGAAGTAGTCATGAATTCTACCCCTCGTACCGACCATAGACGATGAAACAATAAAAAAAGCCCATTGATCGCCAATGACACCCTGATTCCCAAGCATCTATGTGTAACAAACGTCTCAACATCGTACCATTCCAACATCAAGGTTCTCAAAGCCAGCCCCGCCAGCTCTTCACAAGCAATTATCCTGGAGGAGGGGTAATTTTGCATGTATCAGGCTGTATCGCTGTATGCCATATTTTGGCGGGGTAGTTGAATCCACGGACGCGCGACGAATGGAACCCACCAGGCGCGCGGTCAGCTGCATTGCATTACGCGACGCCAACCAAATCTTTGCTGCAACATAATGATAATGCCATTGCTCGAGATATAGACAAAGCCCGTGCCTTGTCCGAATTTCCTTCTAGTGAACACTCAGGCAGGCTCTTGACGTACGTACTTTGTTTGTGTTGTTGACTGCACCATGTACGGAGACCTGGGCAACAAGCTGGTACAATCATCTCCGTCACATGTTGGTTGTCCAAGTCGCTAACATTGAATGCAGGTCCAACATGCCAAGCGAACCCAGAACCTAACGCATCTTCCCCCATATCAAGCCGAGATCGTTCGCGCCGTAACACGAGAAGTGAGGGATCTCGACAAGGATGTTGCCGAACTCCTAGAGCCGTTCCAAGGTTCATTCGATCCCAGCGCTGACCAGGCCGTCGCCTGCACATTGCTCGTGAATCACCTCTCGATGCGAAGGAATAAGCGATGTCTACTTGCCTATCATCGGACACGGACGGACAAGCTGGAGGAGCTGGTGTGGAACGGAGCAGATGTGGTTGACCTCTCTGGCCAACAAGTGCGAGACCCTGCCGGCCACTCTGCAGCAGGAGGTCCTGGGCCCAGCGATGCCCCGACCAGCAGCTTGAGTCCGCAAGAGGAGGAGTATGTCAGACAGTATAGCGACCTGCTGGCAGCATACAAGGGTCAATGGACGGATATCGATATCACGGGTAGCCTAGAGCCACCACGGGATCTGTTCATCGATGTTCGGGTACTCAAAGATGCTGGCGAGATCCAGACGGAGTATGGGTGAGTACCATACCGATGCCTCTTGGGTAACAGGATCTTGACTGACCGTGACTGAAGCGCGATTACACTGACCAAGAACAGTCAATTCTACGTACGTCAGGGAGACGTCGAACGACTGATCGCGCAGGGATATCTGCATAAGCTTGGTTGATTCGACCCAAAGTTTAAACAATAGCGCAAGCCATCATTTTGTTCAAGTTATTATACCCTGTGCTTAACGACTATGAATAACATCATCACATGTCACATTTTGAAACGGTTCTCTCTCGTCTCTTGCTCGGGTTGCATTGGAGGTTCACAAGCCACAGTATGGGGTAGAGATGCCACCAAAACGAGCCACATCTTTAACCTCCCCATAACGAATGGGTGAGGAATCACACGCTGGATCATTTCCAGCAACGATAGCCCTCTAGAAAGGATTGGTATTCACAAGGCAAGATGTGTCCTGCATTGCTGTGGAGAACATGATCTTCCCCTCAAAGCGAGGCTAAGCGCAAGGCAGTGGAGTTGACTTTGTTGAGAGATCCAGCTGCCAAGTTAGCATGAGGGGTCGCATCATAGTGAATAAGGGGGTTGACGAAACTGACTGCTTGATGAGCGCAATCCATATCCCAGAAGCCAATGCTCTGATAACGAGTGGAAATGTCTCAAGTATACACGTTCCAACTGATGCTGCTTATCTGTGACGAATCAGAGGTTTCAATGCGACTAAAACTGGCTAGATGGTGCAATTGCTACTGTGCAACCAGATAGGTAGGCCAAGCATCACTACTTGAACGTCAATGTCAGGCAATCAATCCACAGTGTGATGTTTATTCTGTGAACATGGCATCAAGACGCAGCTAGCTTGCGTCATATGCCGTGTGAACAATGAAGCGAGGAGAGGCAATTGTTAGGCTAGCGATAGCGGTGCACAAGTAGACAAGATCTTGCCATTGGGCCAAGGCGGTTGAATAAGGGTCTGGTCTCTCTCAGGAAAGGAGGTTTCTGGCCAGACAAGCTTCAATTCGGCACAGGAATCTCCAGCGGGCTACTCGTGAAGCGAAATGAAGCGCGTCTGCATTCTGGCTACCCCCGGCAGAAGGGCAATGGTTTAGTGCCTGTTGACGCCCGTCGTGAGGTCTCGGTATCATGTTTGCTTGGATTGTGGGAACCAGGTTGACCCGCCATCGCATCGCCATGGTCAACTCCCCTCGGCCGCTCATTCCAGGTTCCCGCCGACTGAGTACTCGACTAGAGCTGACTCTATTCCTTTTCCTTTACATATCCCGTCCCAATTCTCGCTCACCACGCAACGCAACGCAACGCAACGCAACGCAACGCAACGCAACGCAGCGCAGCGCATTATCCAAGCGAACCTCTACGCTAAAAGTCACAGGTTCGGCCCGCCGGCCAAACTGGGCGGCCGTTGGGACGTGATGGCTGCGTTCTCCTTGGGCCGTGGCGGCTGTTAGTGGGTTTCTCGGTCTCCCCAGGCGGGTCCATGCGCGAGAAGAGGCTGCTGTGTATGTTAATCATGTCGCATGGTTGTAAGCCAAGGATCCATCCAGAGAAGAACTACTGCTTCAGTTTAGTCTAGTGCCGTCTGGTCAGTAGCACGAGGGAGGCGAGTTTCTTGACCCAACAATGGAACCCAGCCCAGCGCATGAGCCTTGTTGGTCAGGAGATTGTGCCTCCTTCACTTGTAAAGTAAATAACCCGTTGTCCGTCTTGTGTGTGCGGGCGCTGAACGGACTTGAATTTTGATAGTGCCACCCATGATACGACCCACCTGGGATCCGTCCCGTCATTGAATTTCGTCACTCGATTCCCCACGAAATCCTCGCCATCTCATCCTAGTTTCTTATGAGCACTTTGGCTCGGAATGCTTCCATGGTCTTTTCTCAATCGTGTCTGAGCCTCCCTTTTCGGCCTTGAAGAGTTTTTTTTTTCGCTGTTATTTTTGCTCTTGTCGCTCCCGTGCTCATGCAACATCACCCGCAGTTAGCTCTTTAGCTGCGTCCCAAGCCGGCTGGGAGCTAATCATGTCGTCGCCGCTGGGCTTCACTCCATGGCGGAGGAGGGCTCTCAGCTCGACCTCGCAGCGCGATCAGGACCAGGCGCAATTGCGAGGCGGCGAGCCCTCGAGTCCTCCTCATCCCCACCACGGCCACAGCTCTCACCTCCCAATTGCCGCCCCGAGACCGTCGTCGATAACTTCTGTTCCAGGTCACAGAGAGCCCATCAGGTCCTTCATCCATGGATCTATGCGAGACAGCTTGGGTAAGTGCGCCAAAGCTCCAGAGAACCTTGTCTGATCTTGAAACTCATGTTTCTCCACCACAGTCCCGATCGACAGTACCCACAATGCCCGAACCGTTCGTGAAGACACTGCAGAGCTTGCGACGTACTTGCTCTCCGACCCAAAGAGTTTGCAGAGCCCGGCCTTTCTCCAGCGGGCAAGGTTTTCCTACCAGGAGACTGTAGAGTCCGAGACCGGTGATGATGCGTCCACTCTCGACAACGTGCGCTCCTCGCAGACCATCGTCGAGGTCTCGGAACCGCCGTCGCCAGAAGGCGAAGATGCCGACACAGAGGCGCATGCCGGGCCGTCGGTGCTAGCGAACCTACTCAAGAGGTCCCCTCCGCAGTCGGGAGCCCACGATCAACAGGACGCCGACAATGGCGACGAAAACGAAGAAGGCAACCAGACGCAGGCAGGAGAGCCTCGAGTTGATCACTCAATAGACGATACCACGGAGCAGACACCTCTACTCACACGGATCATGTCGGGTGGTCGGCGATCCTACATGTCGGATCCCGAGAGCCAAAAGGCTCCGACGAAACGGCCATGGATCACCAACCTCGTAGGAGTTGGTCACAAGATGGAAGAGAGGATGACCCATAGCGTTGCCGTCGCTGTCAACCCAAACAGATGGGATCGCCATGCGCTCTGGAACTCGGTGGTGGTCAATCCTGTCTCATGCCTACCTGCTGTCGCCGTTGGACTCCTTCTTAACATCTTAGACGCTCTATCTTATGGTAAGTTTTGGAGGCATTGAGGCTGCCAGACAGTGGCTAACAGAACCAGGCATGATTCTTTTCCCCTTAGGAAAGCCAATCTTCTCTCATCTTGGTTCAGCGGGCATCTCAGTCTTCTACGTTAGCACCATTGTTTCGCAGATTGCCTTTTCATCCGGGAGTATTTTCAAGGGCGCGGTTGGCTCTGAGCTGGTCAGCACCTTCATCTTGACTTTTCAGTTTAATATCTAACATCAATCAGATCGAAGTGGTGCCCTTCTTTCACAACATGGCTGCAAAGATCACCGAAGTTGTTGGGGAGGACAACCCCGATGCCGTGATCGCCACCACTATTGTGTCATTCTCGCTCAGCGCCATGTTGACCGGTCTCGTCTTCTATCTCATGGGCCGATTCAAGGTCGGTTACATGGTGGGCTTCATTCCCAGACACATCTTGATTGGCTGCATCGGCGGTGTCGGCTGGTTCTTGATCGCAACTGGTTTTGAAGTCTCGGCGCGTCTCGATGGCAGTCTTCAGTATAACCTCGACACACTCAAACAGCTGACGGACCCTGCAACTGTACCACTATGGGTGACTCCCCTGGTCTTGGCCATTGTTTTGTTTTATGGACAGTCCAAGATCACGTCCAAGTTCTTTTTGCCATTGTTTATTCTCGCGATTCCCCTTATTTTCTACTTTTTTGTATTTGCGCTCGATGCATTGGACGTGGATGTACTACGCAGCCATGGCTGGATATTCCAAGGTCCTCCCTCTGGCGAGCCTTGGTGGTATTTCTATACCCTGTACAGTGAGTAACACTCCTTATGTCCTTTGCAATCTCTTTGCTAACCGTGGTTGCAGAGTTCAAACTGATTCGATGGGATGCTGTTGCGGAATGTATTCCCGCCATGCTTGCCCTCACATTCTTCGGCATTCTACATGTTCCAATCAACGTTCCTGCTTTGGCCCTCAACTGCGGAGAGGATCATGCCGACCTCGATAAGGAGCTGAGACTTCACGGTTACTCCAATTTTCTCTCTGGGTGCTTCGGTAGCATCCAGAATTACCTGGTGTATGCAAACACCGTCTTCTTTATGCGATCAGGCGGAAACAGCCGTCTGGCTGGCTACATGCTGGCAGCTTCGACATTTGGCGTTATGGTCATCGGCCCATCTCTCATCGGCTTCATTCCTGTCATGATGGTGGGTACTTTGATCTACGATCTCGGATTCGAGCTACTTCTCGAGGCTCTCTGGCTTCCTCGCAAGAAGCTCAAGTTGGCCGAGTATCTAACTGTTGTGGTGATTGTCCTAGTCATGGGCATTCACGACTTTGTTGTGGGCATTGGAGTTGGCATCCTATTGGCCCTTGTGTCGCTTGTCCTACAAACTTCGCGGGTGTCTGCTATCCGTGGGAACTATTCCGGCGACATTGTTACTTCGACTGTGAGGCGCAACCCCTCACAGCATCACTATCTACATGAGGCAGGAAAGCAGATCTACATTGTCAAGCTTACAGGCTACCTCTTCTTTGGAACCATCGTCAGCGTGGAGGAAAAGATCCGGGGCCTGTTGGAAGACAGCACGTTTGCGAGGCAGCCGATCAAGTTCTTGATTCTGGATATGTGGCACGTCACTGGGCTGGACTACTCTGCGGGCGAGGCCTTCAACACCATCAGCCGCTTGCTCGACAACAAGGATGTCATTCTCGTTCTTAGTGGTGTTGACTCTGAGAGCCAGCTTGGTCGCAATCTGAGGGCCGTTGGACTCGGGAGTGATGGTATTGAGGTACTGATGCTGCCCAACCTCAACTCTGCCCTGGAGAGCTGCGAAAATGAACTCCTCAAGACCCTCTATGCCAGACAGGAGGAGCTCAACTCCCTGAAGCGCATATCAGCCCAGAACCTGGACGTGCCCGCGGCCAAGACGTCGGGCCTGTCGTCTTTCGATCCGCCCTTCAACTCGCCACGGCGCAACCATCTCGCCGAGGCCGCCCGCGATGCTTTGAGTAGCCTTGAGGTTCAGCGCCCTACCAAGTGGCAGGGTTTCAAGGAACCTCTTCGTCTCATGCTTCAGGTCTTCCAGGGGCTGAGCGATAAGAATGAGGACTTTTGGTTCCCAGCGACGACTTACTTTACACGACGAGAGTTCCCAGCGGGCACCGTCCTCTTTCGACGGGGAGAGCAAGCCAACGGATTTTATATGGTGGAACGAGGTATCGTCCGCGCTGAATACGACCTTCCGCAGGGCTGGCTGTGCGAGAGCATCGTGGCTGGAACGACGCTCGGAGAATTGCCCTTCTTTTCAGAGACTGACCGAACTGCTACGGCGGTCGTGGAGCGAGACTGTGTGGTTTGGCTGATGGACAGGGATAACTGGGCCAAGATCCAGAAGCAAGAGCCGGATGTTGGACGGGAGCTGCTGAGGATATCTCTCAAGCTCACCAGTGAGAGGATGATTTCCATCACCTCGTATATCTTGACGACGGCGGGCTAGGCCGCATGTTGAACCATAAAATGACGAATCCATATTAGTTTTTTTGGAAATATGACGCTTCATATTGACGAGTGTTGACTGTGGAATGTTGAATCTAGTCATGAACCAAGTTAGTCAGCGGCTAGGTTGAAACGTCCACATCTAGGGTAAATCCACATCCTCGGGATATCTACGCAGGCAGCAACCTTCACACATTTCCTACTATCATTCTGCCTTTATGCTTCGATAACCATATCGTGTGTAGGCCCGCTAGTGTTGTGGAGTTGTCGCCGCATATACGCTCAAGTGTTGGGAAACTTGAGAGTTTGGTGTCTCCACTGGTTTGCCACTCCGAAGGGCGTGCGACGACATATCAGCCTTAGAGTTGCAAAATTGAGATTCTCGAGACGGACAACTTCCTGCCAACGAACATCGCCATAACCAGACATGCCGCAGACTATAAGATCTATCCTTGGCAAGTCAGGTCGAGTTACAAAGTCGTTTAGGCCACCTGCAACTCGCAAGCCCTCATCGCCGTCGCCTCGTAGGCCGGCGCGAAAGGCAAAGGACAAAGATGCGGAACTGTTACAGGACAAACTCGACGATCTGGGCCTGGCGAAACTACTAGAAGACGACCTCAGCCTCCGAGATGTCGTGCAGGCCATGCGCTACATCCGCTCCCGCATGTTCAGCCCAGTCCCCTCGACGGGGTTCAACTCGACAAGGACTGCGGAGGTGCTCAACTACCGCGCTACGACGGCGCCCCTCGTCACAGTGGGACATCTCAACGCAGTGCTTCGCTCGCCGGGCAAGGTGGAGAGGGAGCTGGCAGAGCTGATGGCAAAGGGCGCTGTGCGCAAAGTCAGGGTTGAGAGACGGGGTGGGATGGGCGAGGCGTTGATCGAGATGGCTGATCTCGAAGACATGCTACAAAGAGCAAAACTGAGCGAGGATACGAGAAACAAGTTTAGAGTGTCCCTGAAGGAGAACACAACCACGCAGATCTTGCCACTTGGCGTCTTGGATAGCAAGCAGGCGGACGAGCTTGTCAGGGCGGGATTCCTCACAAACTCTACACCCTCTGCACCCGAGGGAACCCTCGACATGCGGCCAGAAGACCGGACGACGCTTACTTCCATCCACCACGTTTCACGCTTCGCTTCGGGCACCGTCTCAGCCGTGGGCGGCCGCAATGCCATCCACCTCGCCGGAGGAGGCGGCGGCTCCCCGACGCTCACTCGCTCGTCGACGCTCACTCGCTCGTCCACATCTCGATCCGACCTCCGCCTCGCGATACCGGGCCACGGTCGACACCTCAAGTTGGCGTCAGCCGCCGTGGAATGGGTACGAGATGCTCTGGGACGGACGCGCTGGGGCGAGGCCCCGGAGAGCTGGCTGAAGGAGCGGTTTGAGGGCGGTGGCCTGTATGGCCCGCGGTGGAAGGAGTTTTGGGGTGTTGAGTGGACGTGGGTGCTGGGGGAGGCTGTTGGGCTGGGAGTTGTCGAGGTGTTTGAGACGGGGAGCGTGGGGAGGGGAGTGAGGGCTCTGGGTGGATAGAGCGAGAGGGCATCTACGTATTCTACGGGCGAGTTACTTTGGGCGTTTCTTGGATGGGCATGTGGCCTGGCGTTACTCATGGGAGAGGCAAACACGGTAGTTGAGTTGGAATTGCTCGAAATGTACAGATACAGAGATATCATGCATAGATTGCCAAGCTTGAATCGACTTATGTTCGGATAAGACCAAGAGCCCTCCTTCATGCGACAGAGTTGAAGGCCTCATAAGCGAAATGGTGGACTCGACGGGACAATCTCACAGCAAGCACATACTCCATACGGAGGAATACTGTCTGAAACTCGTAAGAGTGAAAGCTCGGAGGAGTCTCCGATACGTACGAGTTAATCTCCCGGATGAACACAAGACCCAGGCCGGCTGCGGCTCGAGAGTGATGCTGGCTGGAGTCTAGATTCGAAATATGGATATTGAGAGACAAAACTCCACGTGCAGCCAACAAGACAAGTTGACTCGGATATTGGAATGCTTGCAGAGATCGAGTTCCGTTTTCAATGAGCTTGAGCAACTCCTCGAGACGGGGGATCCTACAGCGATGTGGAACTCTGGCCGGTGCCGGTGGCCTCGTCTTTGCTTTTGGCCCGCCAAGGTTTCGATTCCCTTGTGCGGACAAGGGATATCCTGCTCCGTTCAACGGTTGGATTGATGTAACCCTCCCCTGTCGAGAGGAATGTCTAGGCTCAGCAAGGAGAGAAAGGGCGACGAGGGAGGCAACCCTGAGTTGCACGGGTGCGAACTACTGTATGTACATGTGCTTGTTGCGCGCACATACATGACACGAGAGAACCACCATGATAATGTCGATCTCGAGAAGCACGGCCTCGATATCGAGCTTTTGGGCCTTGCACATGTGACAACCCTATGCACTGATCGGACACGGAATGTCTTGGCGAGCGTTGCCAGCCCGTTGCACACGTTTCGAATTCCTCTCGAGTTTTTCTATGGGCTGCCTCTGCCATGTGGAAACGATTCGAGGCAAGGGCTGTCGCGCCTGGGGCGGCTCAGGCACACACCACAGTCAAAAGAGTCAAGCCGTTGTGTGGGAAAAGAAAGAAAGGGGGGAGGGGCAAAAGCAATGTCGGCAATGCGATGTCGATCTCGGGGAAGGAACATGACCCTTGCTGAGGTTGTGATGCCGTGCAACCCCTCCAATGGACTGGTATGTCCCTCTGGCTTGCCCTGTCTCTTTACATCAACTCGCCGCGAAGGAGCGAATCAGCGGGCATAGTCGATGAGGGCGCCCGATTTTCTCGGTCGTCAGCTCGCTCAGGCTGTGCTATCCCAACCACTGGGGAGCGTCTTCAGGACATACACACTAATGCGCGGTTAGTAGTGGGTGAGGTGACGACGCCACGTGCTGTTGAGGTTTGTGATAGGCGGGAATGGTGTTCAGAGACCAAGATGGGCAGAGAGCCAACTCAAGAAGTATTCGAAGACGCAACAACAGGGGAGACGGCAGTAGTTTACTGGTAGTGCGAATGGTCAAGCAAGTGAGCGTCGCTATCACACCGAGAAAGCATGACGAAGCTGTTACCCCTGTAAGCAGACAAAGCCTCTCAAGGTGAAGCGGGCTGATAGTGTACCCGAGACGGCGGAAGCTGTCTCTGATGAACCATGTCGACCAGGGCGAGAGAAGGCAAGTTTTTCTCCTAGCGACGAGCAACGAGATCTGGCCGCCTCGTCCCACACAGCTGGCATATAATGCCGAAGCTATCGATGGGATATTACTAGTTTTCCCTTGCCTGTCAGATCCTTTTCGCCGAGGCTCAGGCATCGGTGTCGGGTGGTTCGAAGGCCATCTCTTTTTCTTCTTCTCATGGCTGGGTTGCCGGTTCCTGGCAAAAAGGGGCACGGACAAGGGGTCCCCCCCCTCTCAGGCTTTTTGACAACTCGCGATGCCCATTGACGAACCGTGCTAGCAGCCAAGCCCTGGGGGGCTGCTGAAATTACATCCACTGCAAGGCTAGGACTCGAGCCAATGGTGGACGACGAGGCGGCGGGTTGAGAGACGAGCAGTTGGTTCACTGTGATCATGGGGGCCCTGATGAGACAAGCCATGGGGTTCTTTTGCGATGTCTTAATGAGTAATCGAGGGCGACGTTCTCCGTCGGCTCGGAGTTTCAAGGCCATTACGATCGTGCGTTGCATCGTGGCTTCAGCCCGTCTCTATCTGTAGGTTCGTGCTCTGCTCATGATGTTGACGGTGGAGTATAGGTAGTTCTGTCTGTGCCTGCTTGTGCATTGCATCCTCCCGATGAGCTTCTTCTCGGGCCGCTCTGGTCATGGCTCGGCAGACGCACGCACGCACGCA
>SSHR01002260.1:0-15090 GCA_006518225.1 Fusarium neocosmosporiellum
GGCTGACGAGCCGGATCGGGGCTGGGTTGGGGATGGTTGGGAGAGCGGGGGTTGAAGAAGGAAGTGATTTGGCGCTGGGAGAGATCAGGGGTGCCAGCGAACTGACGCTTTACCCGAGGAGTCGACATTGTGAGAGATGTATAAGATTGAGAGCGACACAACGGGGATCAATTGGCGATGGAGGATGAATGCGCCGAGATGTGATGCCGTCGCAAATTCGTCGCAATGTCTCGATTGTTGTTGCACAAGATGGTAAGCTCAAGAAGGTGTCAACAACAGAACGGCAAGGCCGAGATGAAGAAAGTATAAAAGGTTGAAGAGTGGAGAGTGTCTTGAATAGAAGAGAGACAAAGTAGTTCCCTCTACGATGGCAATGACGTCGCAATCGATGAAAAAGCAAGGGTCCGTGATGGATAAAAGAAGGAGGGGTTAAACGAGGTCCAAGGAGATCGTTGCCAGGGTGAAGAAGAAAAGGGAGCGAGGAGGGAGGCGGCCCCTGCCCCGGAAAGCTAAAAAGAGGCGACAACCTTTCCGCGAACCATTCACCGAGCCGGAGTTTCTCACCTTGGCTGAAAAAGTGGAGACAAGGGGACCCGTGTTCTGCGCGACCTGTTCGTGTCGCTTTCGCGTAAAGTGAAGTAATATTGCAGGGTTGGCCATTGGCTGTGCAAAGAGTCATATGATATAAGCTGCATTATCTGATCGGCGAGAGGACCAAGGCAGTGGCAAGGAGTATGCTGTAGGCTCTGATTGGGATCTACAATGTCTCGTGTGATTTGCCTGGCTTTGGGGCTATGTTTTTCAAAGTTTGCCTTATCAAAGCGTTTGGGGAAGATTCGCGGTTGTTCTAGCATTCAACGTCTACAGCAATCGTGTTTATGAGATAGGTACCTGCATCGGCACTGATTGAATGAGCACTTGGAAGTGTTTTCTTTCATGATCTTTGCATGGGCACGTTGCGAGAAGCATCCATAGTTGCTTGGACTACACGTCCCTTCCATTGCTCCGAAGTACGCATGTGGAGAGATGGACCAGGGCACGCGAGCTTGTCACACGAGCTGACGATGGTCATGTTGAGTTAACAAGAGCCAATAAATTGAACAAGTAACTTATAATATTACAAAAAACGGATCGAATCCATGGCAGGCTCGAAACTGCAGTACTAAAATGTGAAACTATGCCTGTATGTTGCATTATGCTACAGCAGGCAGTCAACTAATAGGCCAATCACAGTCAACCATCCAGCTAATCATCCACAAGCTTCAGGTCCGTCTTCTGCATGTCACGCTATCATGCCATTCCGCGGGGTAGTTTAGTTCCCAGTCGATCGGGGATGGGCTGCCTGAGGCTCTATCCCGCCGGATCACATTCCCCGAGTCGAGTCATCCGGCGACTAGCATTGAGGGGTAGGTCGACACCTTATCCATGACGCTGCCAGTCACCAATCATCATCGAGTCAATCGTCGACAGATTGACAGCTTGGAGGAGGGGGATGAGGCGAGCTCTACTGATGACTCCTGGAAGAGGCTGGGCCCTAGGCAGCAGAGCTGGGACAGGGCGGCAGAACCGGACAAGGAGCAGAACGGTCATTCACAACAGGTTATCCCTCACTACAGCACTCAATGACAGTCACCATCAGTACGACAGCAATGTGGAAACCATTGTGAATTTCGCAAAAGCACAGTGACCATCCTCCGCTACCCACTGCACCCGGGTATGAAGCGATCATCAAGCAGCGGTTCCACGTCCTCGCGCCAGACGTTACCAGTCCAGGCGCTCGTGAAGGCCTTCTCCAGCTTTCCACCCATGCAGTGCTTTTTTTTCCTTCCTGCCTCGAGAAGACTCTTTGGTACAAGGCGCGCAACGGAAAAACAAAAGAAGAATGATGTGCCATGCAAGATATCCGGAGACCCCAAACGCCCCTATTCTGGGTGCCCCATCTTCTATCTGCAAAGAGGTTTTTGGTAGTGTTCGCAACGTCGGTTGTTCTATCCGTCCATGTCGAGGTTGTTGATTTGCAGATCCGAGATGACCACCATTCGATGAACCGTAAGAGTCATGAGTACCCAAGGAGATAAACCGCCGCGAAGCAGTTTACTTCCGTCGGAAAGAGCAGCCCTCGGTCAACCGAGCCTTACCACCGGTGGGCTGGCAGAGGACGGTGGTACATCCCTGGCAGATGACGACGGTCTGGGCGTGCGAGAAGACGGTGGTGATGGTGAAGCAGCCGGGGCACTTGACGTCCATGAAGAAAGATCGAGGGGCGGGGACGAGGGTCTGGCGAGAAGTGTTAGGTCGATTGTCGAACATGTGAAATTTTTTGGTTGCTTATCGTACCTTGAGCTTGTGCTTCTTGGCCTCGCTGGCCGCGGAAGGGTTCAGAAGATCAACGGCGAGAACCTGGGAGGCGGAGAGTCAGCCAAATTGTTCCATCATCGTGTTTGCTCGCCCCGATTGTCGGTTGCATCGTCGTCGTAGTCGGTCCCGAGTTCCATCATTTTGACACTTTTGCCACGGCGGCCGCATCCTCTTGTCCAATTTCCCCCTTCCTCACACACGTGTCCATCGTCTATCGCTCGTAGGTCGGTTCATCGCGGGGAAACATCAGAAAGAAGCAGTCGCTTACCATCTTGGCTGATTTTCTCGAGAAATTCTTGTCGGTTTTCTTGCGAGAGTGGGAAAGCTTGACGAAATCCGGGAGCAGATTTGAGGCTCGCAAGAGTGGGTGGGAGGAGGTAAGCGAGGAAAAGTTCGGTGGCTCTGAGGGGACGGGCTCTCCTTTGCCTCTGGCGGAATTTTTCGTCGAAAACGGCTTAGCGTGCTAGGGTTTTCGTGCCCAAGCCACGTGATGAAAAATATCCCCAGCCCACTGCCTGTCCACCACCCGGGCCAAGACTTGTCGGTGCAACATAGCGCCGATGGGGAGCTTTATGCACGCAATGTTTTAGTGGGGTTTGTGCACGGCGGCCAGTTATGCGCGCCGTTGAGCTGCCTGACGCAGTACGTAAGGCCGTGACTGAGCCTCGTCAAGTCTAGTTGTAGGCTGCCATTTTCGATCACTACAAATTGTTGTTGGAGCCTTGTTGTAATATTGGGTCACTCTCATTTACATTGCACTCATCATGGCCGCTCCTTCAGAACAGCGCATTGCTGTGCCCATCGACGACCCCAATGCCGACACAGAATGGTCTGCAATTGCTACCCCTCCATGGCACAGCTCTAACCCCGCCATAGGAACGATATCCTTCGGAAACATGGTGTCATTCCTGAGAAGCCGCCGAGTCCGACTCTCATGATCGAGGAGGCCATTCTCGAAGGCCGAAGATTAGCACATGAGAACCGTTTGGAGGGAAAGGACCTGGACGAGTTGGACGAGCTCGAGGATGAGGAAGACGAGGCGTTTCTCGAGATGTACCGCCAGAAGCGCATGGCCGAGCTGAGCAATCTTCAGAAAAAGGCCCTCTACGGAAGCGTATACCCCATCTCCAAGCCCGAGTACCAACGCGAGGTCACAGACGCCTCCAAGAATGGCCCCGTATTCGTCAACCTCACATCCTCCATGGGCACCAACGTCGAGTCCAGGGTCTTGACCGAGCTATGGAGGCAGGCCGCCAAGGAGTACGGCGAGATCAAGTTCTGCGAGATCCGGGCGAGCCAGGCCATTGAGAACTACCCCGATCGAAACTGCCCGACTATCCTGGTGTACAAGAACGGCGACATTGTCAAGCAGATTGTGACTCTGATGACCATTGGCGGCGTGCGGACCAACATGCAAAAGATTGACAACCTGTTGGTAGAGGTTGGCGCTGTTCCTGACTCGGACATGCGTGTAATCAAGAGGAGGCAAGCCGCTGAGGACGCCGAGGAGGAGCGCCTGGCAGGGAAGACCATCAAGACGGGGACTGCTGGGAAATCAAGAAATGTCGACAGCGATGACGATGATTGGGATTAATAATTGAATAAGGAATCATTCTGGTCACCCTGGTCGTGGATCCGGAATTCAAGTACAGTCCCTTCCCAATAACTATACCCGTTACTGAGCCATCTATAGCCACGTCGTAAGGCACATGCGGTGGCTTACAAAGTGCCTCCATGATCTAGCCCCATGTCAACGTATCACAACCCATCTGTGATGATCCGGTGCCACGCTGTACAGAAGTCTAACAACCGATTGCATGGAGTGGGAAGCTGGTCACAAGTCAGTGATGCAGCAAATTCCCTGACAAAGTGAAAGTCCCTGGCTTCACCTTGATCCGATATGCTCTGGTGCATGGGTACCACGAGATATCGACCCAATACCAATTCAACAGGGGCAGTTTGCCCTGGCCAAGCACGAGGGTACAACACGCACTCAACTGCCACGACCTCGCATGGATGACACCCTGCCTTGATAGAGGATCGTCGAAAGCAAATAGGACATTCCATTCATAATCCCAGATGCATCGAAATACATCAGATATATTGTCCCACGAATGATGTATTCATATCAAGTGGTTTAGTAGAATAGCATGAAGGGGGGTTGGCGGACCGCACGAAGTGGGTACAAAACTCCCATAAGCTATGATACCGAGCCGTCCAGCACATCTCGTCGGCATTCATCCAACATGACCAACGCAGCATCAGCACGCCCAAACTCCCACGCCTCATAGATCGTGCCCCAACGAAGAGCGCTGCATTTCATGTCGCGTAGCGCGGGGACGTTTCTGGTGATTGCCCTAACGTAGCTCTCAAGGTGATGAGCATGGGCGGGGGAGTCGTACTCAAGTTCACCATCTTGGCCGCTCGCGCAAAAGACAGGTCTGTTGGGATGAGTCCACTCAACGCGGGAAAAGGAAGGCGCCGAAATGGTCTCCCTGAGTTCATTCAATGAACTTGCCTCAACTGCTCCGGTAAGAACTGCCCAGCGGAGAAGCCAGGGAATAGCGGAGAGACAATCTTCGTCTTCATCGTCGTTTGACATCTCTGTCAAGAAGTGGGTTGCCTCCTCTCGAGCGTCGCGTCTAGAGCCAGGCATTAGTTCATCGGGCTCCATATTCACACAAGAACAAGAAGTGTACCTCTGTCCATTACGGTAGGCAATGGTGATGCGCACTAGAGGCCATTTATCAGAGGAGAGGGGACTCTTGACAACAAGCACGTGCTCCTAGCGCAGGCATGCTTGTTCAGATCCTTCAGGAGCGACAATGTCGCCCACTCTGGCGCCTGTCCACTTTAACATCAACATGGTCAAGACTTTGAGGCAAGTCTTGGGGTTGACTGAAGTTCCAGGTGGTCGTTCGCTGAGCAGGAAGTACTGTATCAGTATCGCAACCGTGGAGCTGGTAACAAAAAGGGCACTGCCTCGAGCCCTTGTGACTCGCGTCACCGGCACGACACTCAACTTTCTATTGCGAGTCAGTCTCTTTAGTGGCCGTAAGGAATCCGACAAGGTTGCATACTCTCCAATTGAATTGAGGATGTCGAACTCGACTCTGTGAGTGCTCATCGTGAATCGCCAGTCGGTAAGTCTGGTAAGAGTTGTAGATAGGTCGAGAGGGCTGGGTTTGCACCCGAAGGAGAAAGAAAGATTGAAAGAAAGAAAGAAGAAATGTTGCTTGGGAATAAAAGTTACAAAGATCAATATCGACTGGGGAGTTGGGGGGCCGGCGGTGGTTCTTTGTGAATAATCGTGAGAGAAGCAAGGTGCACCTCCACGTGAAGAGGTGGAAAAGAAAGCACCACGGCGGAGTCAATATCGGAATGAATCGTGCAGTTGACTCTGAAAAGGCGACAACCACACGTTGATGGCGAGAAATGTAGAAAGAGGAGTATGCAGCGTACTCGCCAACCCTGCTACAGACAAAATCGTTGGGGAGGTGACGCCGTTCTCGGAGCCAACGCGAGATTCTAGTGCGTGGTTGTATTCAGAGCGAGAGCTCGCGGCGGCGCGCAGGAGAAATATTTATCTGCCTTTTGTTTTCTGTTGCTCGGCAAAATTTAGGTAGGCATTAGGATCCATAGCATCCATCGCAAGCAATTGAGCACCCACTGCTGACTCAATGACTGGGCATTCGCGTGATGTGCTCACAAAATAAACTATTATTCCGCTCCCAAAGTACAAGCCTGTGGTGCCATCTCGATACATGTCAACGATGTTACACGAGCTTTGACCGTGGAGTGGTTCAACGCGACCCTGGGTTTTGCGTAGAGGGGCACGTGCCGGTCGATGAGGGGCCATTTTTCATCATCCCCGACGCGTACCATCAAACGAGGTCAAGAAAGCACCCTTGCAACATCAATTGAAATCGCCGTTATCTGATCATCTTATCAATCCGTAGCCTCCCCTTCCCGTCCCTGGTGTGCCCCTTCCCGCGGGGGGGCCTCGGAAATTCGGACCCTGAAAACCAGTTCTAGGGAGTTGGCACGTGCGCGCCGGCAAACGTGCAGGTCGGTGCGTCAGTGGGGCACGAACCCTGCCATTTCGTCGTCACTCGGCGTCTCGCGCGCCCTGTTCACGTTGGACAAGAACCCCCCAGCCCAACCCAGCCGCTTCAATTTTTCCTCTTGTGCGTATTCGAGTATTTATTCTTTGTTTCTATTGTGCGAGCTCTTTAACCGAGTCATCTTCATCTTTTTTATTATTCCGTTACAATGGCGTCTGAGGAGCTGTCTTTGCCTCGCCTTCCCGGTGTCTCCTGGGACGAGCACTCTCAGAGCTTCTCCAACAACCCTCGCAAACGCGTCCGCAATTCCACCTCCAAGCACGCACCATCTCCCGCCTTCAACAATTCAAGTGACCCGGCCATCTTCTCCAGCGATGATGATCCGGCTTTGGACAATTATGTAGAGGGCAGGCGCAAGAAGCGCTACGTCGGTTCCTGGTTCCAGCAGCACCCTACCTCGTCTGACTCGACCTTTGGCGGCGACACCATTCACGTCACCAAGCAGAGACGCGCCTGGTCGCGACAGGCAGACAGTGGTGTGTTCCTTCCCAGTGATGGTGATGGATATGAGAGCGACGATGTTATGGATCTCCCTGCACCCCCGAAGCCGCGGCTTCCGCAGCTCAACCGCGTCGTGCGCCGCGTCTCCAAGGCGGAGCAGATGGCTCGCGACAAGGTCCAGACCTGTCTCGATCAAGGCGAAGAGACAATTGACTTTTGGTCAATGGGATTGGAAGATATCTCCAATGATACCATTAGTCCTTTGTCACAGTTCACCTGCATCCCTATCGTCACCAAAGATGTCGCCTTTGAGCAAAAGGACCCTGAGCTCAAGATCTATATGGCCATGAACCGGTTGACTCGGGTTCCCGGTGCCATCTTTGATCTCACACATCTTACCATCCTTAGTCTTCGCCACAACAAGCTCACCGAGCTTCCGCCTGCAATTGCCAAGCTTCATAATCTCAAAGAGCTCAACGTTTCACAGAACCGGCTGCGACATTTGCCTGTGGAACTGCTCGACCTATTCTCGTCAGACAATGACCTCCGCACCCTTGTTGTCCACCCCAATCCTTTCTGGCAACCAGATCACCAATTGGAGCAGGTCTCTGAAGAGCAACCTGATAACTTGCTCTTTTCTTACACACCAGAATCAGAGTCCTCCCCATTGCCCCATTTGGTGAGCAGGGTGTTGGGCCGCTCCCCCTTGCAACTCTCCAATACGACAGGCAGGGTCGTATCCGAGTTCAAGTTTCCTACAGACCATACCAAACACATTCTTCCTGTCGACAGTTTTGAGTCTGACAGCTCCATATCCTCTCCCGTCTCTGCCACTCCGGACTCACAACTCCAAGCGAGCCGCGTCCCGAGTCTCCTTGAAACAGCCCTCCGAGCCTGCTATCAAAGTGCTCAGCTCCCAGAGATGCCATATTACATCCCCGACGGCCTCACCCATCTCCGGAAGCTTCTTGAGAGGGCACAGCGACAGAAGGATGCAGGTGGCTTGACCTGCTCGCGGTGCGGCAAGTTTATGGTTATCCCAACCATTGAATGGGTCGAGTGGCGGGAGATTCGGACTTGCAAGGAAGTTGGTCCAGAAGCCCCCTCAGTCGTGCGCATGACGCCGCTGAGTATGGCCGAGGGTGAGAGGACTGTGCCTTTTGTGTACAGAGGATGCTCATGGCGATGTGGGCCGGGGGATATGGATAAGGCAAGTTGGGGCTTGCCAACTGGAAATCTTGTTCCATTTTCAGCGAATGATTTGAACATTTAAGCATGACTGGGTAACGGCGTTTTGAACAGGGCAGATTGAGCGTTTTACATTTATATGACTAAAGGCTTTGGGTATGAAGTCTTTACTGTTAAAACTATTGAGATCCCTATTGAGATACTTTGGGCCCCATGAAACTAATGACTTGCGATTTATCTCTTGCCTACACTTGTCTACAGCTATACGACATAGCCCGTGAGTGAAGAATGAGTTTCTACTATAATGGTCTTCCATCAAAGCCTGGTTCACAGCAAAAGGGTTGCATGATCTCTCTCAAGAAGGATGTTTCCGCAATGGGGGTAGGTTCAAGTTCACAACAGATACGCTGCCGCCTATACCCACGACAAACACTCGACTTCTTACACAGTCGGCTTACACGCAAAGCATCGTCCCCTGTCATGTTGGCTGCGGCTCTTACATCGCTGGGGCGCATGCATGAAACTGCCCCATATCTAGACGCCACGCATTAGTTCCCGGTCCGCGGAGATTCATCATCCTCGATGGCATATCCAAGATATGCAGGCCGTCTTGGCTTGCGAGGGTGAGATTTCCGGCAAGGGAACAGATGTCTTGCTTCTCGATGTGGGATTTGTAGCCTGGAAGGCTACCGTTATTGTCCGAGGGAAGTAGCTCATGCTGGGAGTCTCAAGGGCTATAGCCGCTTCCGGTGGCCGTTGAAGGATGTTGGCGGTGAGCTCCGAGGGCGGTGTACAGCTCGTACGATCCCGATGAGAGCAATGTCAGCATTGATATGCCGCAGAATAGTCGTTCTCAAGCAGAGTGCGCTCTTATCTCGGGCCTCAGGTCCCTTTTCTTCAGTTATCGTGTGCCTATATCGGTTCGCCGTCGTTCATGACGACTAATTCGATGCTAATGCCACAACTACTCGCCGCAATGCCTGTCCGTCAACCGTTCTTTTGACTTGGGTGTGCCAGGATTCCCTTGAATGTTGTGAAAATATCCTACTGCTTCTCAAGACGAGCTGAGACAATAGGCTCCTCAACTCCATGGCCGATACTCCGGGCACCATGTGGTAGAACATTTATATTTTAGTCAACTAATCATCACCTCACTAACATATGTCGCAAATGCACTTCTCAATAAATTACCATATGAGTCTACTAGGCTTTTCCATGTCTCTTGAGATGGCCTTCGACGGTAACTCATATGAAAGGGCAGTCGACATCGTGTACCGGTCGATAGGATGGGTTGTGAAATTACCACAAGTCACTCATGCAAACGTCGTGTTCCGGGGCAGATACGTGAAATCCGAGATCTCCAATTTGACGAACTTGTAAGCAAACCACATGAGCCTTCCCAAAGTCCATGAACTCTTGCCATCATAGAGCCCTAACGAAGCGGCGTGTCACCCCTCTGGACGCACACCACCACAATAGCGCACGAGAACATGATGGGTGTTGCAGGCAATCTGTAGGATTAAACACCTGGGTCAAGCATGATTAAAGACGCGAGAATGCGAGTGAGCATCAAAAGCAAAAATACAACTGGGGAGTGCTTAACAGCGTCCAACCATCAAATGGGAAGGGACGCAAAAAGAAGGTCTCAGAGGGAGTCGAACCCTCGCTGGCGGAATCAGAATCCGCAGTCATAACCGTTAGACCATGAAACCAACTGGTGACTTGAATGTCCAAAATTGGAACTTATGAGCGAGACCACACAACCCTCGCAATGATGTATCTCAAATTTGGTCTGATGCCCCAGGTACTTTCTTTCACGATGCAGGTCCCGCAGAGTCTCCTAAGTTTAGATCTAGGGTACATTTATCTCCTTTCACGAGCACAATACTCACAGTCTTTGTGATATGCCCAATGTTAGTCGATTGTGATATGGACCCAATAAGATACGGGCTGACAAGGTTTCTGCCAACCCCACAGTTTGCCGTTCCATCAGCCCTATCTCTGTTACGCAAGGCCAACCGATGACGCTCGTTGCAGTTGCTTCAACAGGCAGCTTAGTTGACAACAACGGCCGGGTAGAGCTGTGCATTCTCAGGCTCCCAGAGATATACCTCATTATGCTGGCATCTTTAGAAAGAGCCCAGTGGAGATGTTCACTTGATAATGCTTGGGAACTATTGCTTATGAAGCGAGATGATTATTCGGATTTATGGAATAACAACGAGACCAACCATCTCGAGTCCCCATGGACGATTTAGATCCACACGGTTATACATTTACATCAATTACATTATTCAGCACGGTCTCGCGGATGAAGACAGTTGCCTCCACTCCTCCTCGGCAAGGGCCTTGACGTACGTCTCAGTATCCCACCAGGCCTCTGTGTGAAGAACCAAATCATTCTCAATGCCAGAATATGAGAAGAGGTTCGCGGTATGTAGAGGGTGACTTAATCCAATTGGGGACGGAGTTCCATGCTTAGGAGCAGGTCAACTTTGGCCAGGCCCCGGAGGAAACAACATTAAAGGTGGATTGTGACCCGGATCTACGGAAAAAGAGAGATCAAACTAGATAAACAGAGCATATATAATTGAACAGGCCCACAGCAGCTACAAATATCTCCAACGAGGCTCTAGTGCGGCTAAAACGTAGCAAATTGTCTGGATATCGCATCTCCAGCTGCACCTCTAGGGTAACTCAAGGCGACCCCACTTAGCCGCACTATTAAACCACTAAAACCTTCTCATTGGACACCCGACCCTCAACTCTTGTCATGTCCGACGAGCAGCAGAACAATAAGAGCACCGTCTTCCGCTGGCTCCTCATCTTTCTCGTCCCGCTCATCTTCCTCGCCATCTGGAACTACAAGCCAAACACCACCACTCCAGAAAAAGACAAAATGTCCATCGCCCCGCTCGTCTTCCCCGCGGCGTCTCGCCATACGGCCACCGTCATCTTCGTCCATGGTCTGGGCGACACGGGCCATGGATGGGCGTCGGCGGTTGAGAACTGGCGGCGGAGGCAGAGGCTTGATGAGGTCAAGTTTATTCTGCCTCATGCGCCTCAGATTCCCATTAGTGTTGTGAGTTTGGATTGTACTGGGTTTAGTGGGGGATTGGAACTGACGAGCTTAGAACATGGGTATGAGGATGCCGGGGTGGTTTGACGTGGTAAGTCACCTCGTTCACTTGAATGATAACCTTCTTACACCATGTAGAAGCAACTTGGCGGCGATGTCAACACCCTCGTCCGTAACGAGGACACAGAGGGCATCAAGCGAAGCCAGCAGTACTTCCACAACCTGATCCAAGAGGAGGTCGACGCTGGCATCCCCCCGGAGCGCATCGTCTTGGGCGGCTTCTCCCAGGGCGGTGCCATGTCCCTCCTGGCGGGTCTGACCTGCAAGAGCAAGCTCGGAGGCATCATCGGCCTCTCGTCGTGGCTGCTTCTCTCGCAGAGCTTCGCGGGCATGGTGTCGCCTACCGACGCCAACCGGCAGACCCCCGTCAAGATGTTCCACGGGGACGCGGACCCTATCGTCAATGTGCAGCGGGGCAAGTTGAGCGCCGACCTGCTCAAGGAGCTGGGCTACGACGTGACGTGGAAGACGTACCCGTAAGTCTGATTCCTCATAGAGTTGAGTAGGTGCTGACTATCTAGTGGCATGGGTCATTCTGCTTGTCTCGAGGAGCTGGACGAGGTGGAGGCTTTCCTGCGCCAGCAGCTCCCTCCCAAGAACTAGGTGAATGTTTAGACAGCGTTACTCGAATTAGACTTGAGAGATCATCTAGACAACAGCTAGAACCATCAACAAAAAAAGGGTTCAACATGTCAGATGGACCAACCATTCCCCCACCTCACTGCCGCGTGGCCGTAACCCCGTGATGGTACAACCTCTTGATGCTCAATGACGTGCGCCGTCGCCCAATGCCGAGCATTGCGCTAGGTAGGGCGGACCGCCAAGTGCCCTAGGATTACAGTGGGGTCACCTCCTCCCTCCCTCCCCGGGCGGCTTCTCCAACCGTTCGCCGGCGCCGGCTTCACCTCGTCTCCGAAACCTTCGTCATATGCTCAATTCGATTTTCATCCATTCCCCCACGCTCTCTTCCCTCATCATCCTCAATTACAAGCTATGCTCCTCGTCTCGGTGAGACACCGTCCACCGCCGCCGCCGCCGTCGTCGTCAAGAGGCCAGCTCGAGTAAACAAAAACAAATCATGGCCTCGGAACAACAACACTCTCGCCCTGCGTCCCCCACGCCCTCGCAGCTCCCTCCCGTTCCCGGATCTCCCGTATACTCGATCGCGTCTACGGCGAACCCCCTCTCCCAGTTCAGCCTACCGCTGCCCCCGCCTCCACGACCCGCTCATGCCGTTCTGACCAAAGCCGACCTCGAGAACTCTCAGCAAGCTTACTCGGACCTGCTTTCCTCGGCAAAGGCTTATCGCCTCGCCCTCGCCGCGCTGTCTACTGCCGCCTCTACCTTTGGATCAGCTCTAGAAGCATGCGCAAGGCTCAAGGAGGCTCGCGCAGAGCCCATCGGCCCGCCTAGTGCCAACATGACGGCTAGCTTCACCACAAAGGGCTCTTGTACCGCTGATATGCTCATGTCGGCCTCGGGGGTCCACTACCTCGTCGCGAACCACCAACAGATCCTTTCCGAGACCGTCTACCGGTCCTTCGAGGTGCCACTGCTTCACGACCTCGATAAGTGGCAGACAGTCATCGACGATGAGGAGGAGACGTATAAGCAAAAGATAAAGGCTCAGAGTAGGGAGATAAAGCGTCTGGAGAAGGAGGGCCTGAAGCTGCACAAGCAGCGCCGGCGTGATGTCTCGCGCTTCCGCGCCCACCTGGTTGAACTGACGACGAAACTCGACGGCCTAACAACGCTACACGCAGACCACGCACGCACATTACTGAGAGAGAGCCAAGAGACGAGTGGGAGGATTGTCGACGCCAGCTGCAGCCTCGTGCGCGCCGAGGTGGAGATCTTTGAGGGCCTGGCAAGAAAAGGCTGGAGCGGCGGCGGTCTAGACGACCTCCTCGAAAAAGGCCAGGATCTATTCGCGACAGAAGAAGACACGGCAAACCTCAGCGGCAGCAGCGGGGAAACACCAAAGCTCTTCTCTATCCTGCCCCCGAAGAGCATACTCGCCGACACGGGATCCGAGGCGTCCAGACCGGGTCACGCTAGGAGCGACAGCCTCCTCATGGAAGCCGAGCGGTACCAGTCCCTTGCAGCGCTGGCCTCGGATTCGAAGCAGAGCAGCGGAGGCAACGACAGTGACAGTGTCTTTTCGACAGACTTCAACAAGCCCCGGAACGCGAGGCCGTTTTCGCCACAGCCCATTCGCCGCGTGCCGACGGACGTGACGTTTGATTCACTTTCTGGAAGTGTGCCCTGTGGGCTTGATGGTGAGGAATTACGTAGGCCGGAGCTGATGCCTGTTGCAGAGGCAGACGGGGAAGAGGAACGACATGACAGCCAAGAGAATGAGGAGCCTAGAGGCAGGCCACCGACTTCTGATTCAGCAAGGGAAAGGACACGGTCACCAGGTCTCATCACAGATGCCAGCTCTGCAGACGCAGCGTGGAGTGGTGACGACACTAAAAGCGCTGGGTGATGATGCTTGGGCCTGTCTACTTTCAGGAGTTATCTGCTAGGGCGTTTGTGTGGGTATTTTGCAAGACATTCTCTTCACGGAGGGCTGGCTGGGACCGGCAATAGATTTGCATGGGTACTTGTTCTCGTTGGTTGGTAGTGTTGTACAAACATTATGCGGATTTCTTGATCTCTATGCCTCCCAAAGTAGGCCATTCAGAACCAGATATGGCCCATTCATTCCCACACGCCTGACGCCATGACCATAATACGCCTTGGCCAATGATTAACCTTTATCCTTCATACATTGCAGCACTGTTGCTGCTGCTGCTGCTGCTGCTGCTCTTCCTCTTCTTCTTGCCCTTGCTCTTGCTTCTGCTGCGTCGACGGACTTTGCGCTTCCAAAACCAACATGTGATCTCCTAGTCATCCTTGTCGGCGTTGAGCACATCGCCACTGAACAGCCCAAATGTGGCATCCAGCCACCAAATGAGCTTCCAGTACAAACTCGCGCGGGTCCAGTCGAATTCGCCCGTCTCGGTACGGGGAACCTCGTTACCAATCATGCTACCGCCGAACCACTTGACAAAGGGGATGGCATTAACCAAGCGCTGCATGACCGTCTGCTGAGGGAGAAGTGCCTGCTCAGCGGGCAGGATGGTGGCACGGCGGGCAGTAGGGATGCGACGACAGAAGACACTATTTTCATCTCGGATTTCGATTGGCTCGATGCCTGTGGTGGTGCTTTGAGGTACTGGCTCGGTAACAGTTGCGGTCGACTGGCTGATAGTTCCCGTGTCCATGGTGAGGCTTGATGTTTGCGAGTGAGGAGGAGAAATGTCGAGGAGACGGCTGTTGAATGAAGTAGGCATTCCGCTAAAGCTCTTGCGGCTAGGAGTAAGAGCGGGCATGCTCTGGGATCGCGAATGGTCGGGGATAACGTTCTCGACATCGGGGCAAGCTTCGTCCTTGGCAGGGGGGATTCCTCGATAAGGCTCAGCATACACCAAGTGTCCCAGTATCCTCTGAGGGCTGGCAAAGATGGCCGTCTCGCCAGCCTCGCTGCTTCCAAATGTGACCTTGACCCAATGCTCCCCACCATCTGCCCGGTTCACCAGCGCTCGCTCATCCGCGGTCAAGGTCCGGCGTCGCGTGAAGGCGGGATCTCGGAGCTCAGACTTGTACCGGCGCTGATTCGCTGGGGGCTCACGGGGGTAATCTTCGAGGATGGTACCGGCCAGCGACTCGTATCGGGAGATGGCAGCGTACTGCTGGGTGGACGATCGGTAACCGCGGAGAATAACCTCGACGGGGGTAGACGTGACCGGTCGCTGGGCGGCTGCCTCCTCCTGCATCATACCGCTGTTCCTACGC
>SSHR01002267.1:0-14030 GCA_006518225.1 Fusarium neocosmosporiellum
GGGGTGGGGTTGCAGGCAGGTGGGATGGAAGTGAAGTGGGTGGTGGGCAGGAGCGAGCACGAGCGGGTCCCCTTAGTCCCCTAAGCCTGGGCTCCGGTCGCGACTTCTGGTCTGGGCGGAAAAATGGTGGGGTAGGTTGGGTAGAGTCCACGAGGCGACGGCTTCCTGACCGGTGGGGTTTTTTTAGTGGGCTGTGTCCAGTGCCAACCTGGGCGTAGCTGGGTGCTGACTCTTGTTTTTTTTTTGTTGATGTTTGGTAGCGAGCCCGCTATGAAAAAAACAAAGTCCGGTCGTCGGGTGAATCGCTGGTTGCTTTTTCCACTGCCTTGAGTCAACGGTTGGTTGGTCGTGGTTGGCTCCGTTTGCTTAGCGCTGGTGAGGCGGGTGTGACTCGTAACAAGCGACAGAAACAAGTCGACAAACGGATGGTTCCTGTGGCCGACAAAGAGGGGAGGGATACGGAGTATGTGCAGGATTTCCTAGTCCGATGAGAGGCCGTTGAAGAAGAGGGAGAGAACTAGCCGGACACGACACGACGGTTATATCAAAAGCGGGAAACCAGGTCATGCATGGGTGATGGGCTCTCTCGGGCGTCTGGGCGGCGGCTGGGCTGGGTTGGCTGGGGTGCGTACAGGACAGGACAGGACAGGGCCAAAGTAACTTGAATGGATGATGGGAGACAAAGCGCTCGGTCGTCCACGTGTTGAGCCGTCGGTTGGGCGCGAGTACATGGGCCTGCTGCTGTTGCTGCTGCTGCTACTGTACCGCGGCTGTAGGTGTGTCTGTGATGTGATATCGTCGTTGTACTTTATGTATGTATGAAGCATGTATGTACTGTACGTTGTTGGGTGATGCTGTGTGGTGAACTTGACATGACCGGTGAGAAGAGACTCCTTGTGCTTGTGCGTTCTCTATCCTGCCATGTTCTTTTTGCTGTCCCTTGAGCTGCGCGCGTTGATTTGCGGCTTGACTGGCGGTGATGGATTTGTCAAATGTCGATGCTGCGTGCAGACAGTATAAGCAGAGCCGTTATACAAGCCTAGGACAGGGATGAAGGATTGGGTGATTTGTCCGGGGGGACGCGCGGGGAGGAGCCCTCGGTCGAGGCTGGCTTGCCTGAGACGCCGTGTCTCTATGGCCTTGTCGCGGCTACTGTCGACTCCTGCTTTGCGACTCGGTGAAGGGGGAGTCTGTGACGTGTTGATGGGGGTAAAGGGGAGAGGTGGATGGGGAGATGGACGAGGGGATCATAGGCTCGTGGGCGACTGTCAATTGATACAACCTGGGTTCTGGCGGCCAGAGCAGCTTTCAGTGGACGCTCACAGGGCACAGTGGGTTCCGGCAGGGCTCTTCCAGCGCTCAGTCGGGTGGGGCGCGGCATTCTTTGTGGACTCTGCAGGCTCTGCAGTGGGGGGGACTGGAGGCTGGCCAGCTCGTCCGGAAGACAGAGAGACGTCGTTCCGGAGAAGCCCTGCCCTTACCACGAGAAGTCCGCTACTAGCTTCAAGAGGCTGGACGTTTGGGGAAGAGAGACAGACCCGGAGTCGGGAGAGACAGGGCGTGCAAGGGGGCAATCCTTGCGTTATCCGTGGCTTTAGTTCCTGGGTTGATCGACACGACAACAGACTATACATACAGCTTCGAGGCCATGACACTATGTGCATGTATATCCGCGCAGACGAAACAAACACACAATGAGACGAGTGGCTGCAGCAATTCGCTGTTTGAGGGAGGGGGCCATGCTCAAACACCCTGGAGCTGATAAATATGACCAAGCACATGCGCCGAGGGAACCAGAGGGAGGAGGACCCTGAAGATGGAGAGGACTCTGAGCATAAGCGACGTCTTGCGAGGGGATGAATGGGCAATTGAGAATCCATCATCATTGGAGAACAAGTCTATTGACTTTACCGAGCCATTGGGTCTCAATTGTGATGCTCTCTTTGTGGCTCGATGCTCCATTTAATTCGACATGGCCGTCTGAGACAATCTTTGATATTGATCCGTGGGATGGACGCCACAAAAGGCAAGAAGAGCAGTTTGGCTTCTGGCAGCTCCTTCCTTCACATGGTAACAAGCTCCCCCTCAGCGCCTCCGATCCATTTCCATTGGACGCAAAGATCGTCGGTAGCTCAAATTTCTTCTTTTTTCTTCTTTTCTTTTTCCTGCTCCTCTCATCCCGCCCTTTGTTCCCTTGACGCCTTCATCCTTCATCGATTTCTCATCATGCCCCCGCTGCTTTGTGTTGTCATTGATCCCACCAGAGATGCTATGCAATCCTCTTGACCTCTTGCCATCTCCTCATCCCATCTTCCCACTTGTCGTCCCACATTGGGCCGAGCCCCAGCTTTCCAGCAAGTCTCTCCCTGTCAACCAGGGCTCCCACAGCCTGGGCCGACCAGGGCTCAGAGAAGCCGCGCCGACAAGGGTGCAGGAGCTTGGGAAGTCCCAGCAGGGGGTACGTAGCCCTGTCTTCGGCCATCTGGCACCGCCTCTCCGGGTCGGCGCACCCAGAGAAGAGTCCAGTCTCGATTCTGCCCTCGCCGTTTCCGCTTCCAACGGGCCTCGAAGCCCATCCTTGTCCCCGGAATCCCATGGATCCATGAATCGGGGACTTGCGACGGTACTCACCGTCTCTCACTGTCCTTTTCGCCTCGCCGCCGTTTTTCTTCTTTGATGTCGGTTCTGGTCGCCGGACGCTTGTGCCATTGTGGAAGGACTGCGCGTGCTCTCGGGGCAGACATCATGGAGCCTAGCGGGACTTCAACTCCCCGTCGCGTCCAAGGTGTCTACTTTTTTTCCCGCTCCGACAATCAGACTTTTACCCGTCTTGCCGCCACCAATGAACTCAATCAGAGGAAGAGGGAATGGTCGACCGAAGCCGCTGACGGCACAGGTCTTCTCCCTACAGCGTCCAAAGCAACTCCGTTTTTCTTCCAAGGCACAGTCACACGAACTGTCAATTTTAAACCATCCAAAACTGCAGCATTACGTCGTTATCTTGGGCTTGCCGCCAGAATGAGGAAACAACGTCGATCCCTTCCTCGGTGAGCCTGGACGCTGGAGTCTTTCCAGCATGGCAACCGGGCCTCTCCCGTGTCCCCGTCCTTGCAATCCAGCCGTTGTCTTCTCCAAACTCCTGATGTGTCTACCGTTCGTCTTTGTTCTGGCCGCTTCTGCGAAGCCCACTTCTATCCGTCCTGTTAAACCGCAATCCACTTCGTCATCACGGGATGCCTGCTGGTTGTCGAGGCGGCTGCATCCGACACAACTAGAGATTCTTTCTTTTTTCCCTTTCGGATTGTGAAGGGTCAATTAACTCAAAAATTTCACTGATTCGCCCGTGCCCCTCTTCCAAAAGACTCTCGTCCACTCACCGGCCTTCCCTCTCATTGAACCGGATCTGAGATGGCTGGAAACATCTGTGCAAATCCCCAGGCACAGGGAGATGAAACCGTTGCGTTGGGTCGCTGCTGGGATCCTTCTCCTGAGACCCAGAACTGAGCATCCCATGTCTCTTATTCTTCAACACCGCTCTTTACATCCCAACCTTTTTGTTGTCTTGCTCCAGCGAGTCTCACATCGCATGCTCCCCGGAGCGGGCAGACTCGTGGCCAACGGGGCGCTCTACCCATCGTGGTCTAGCGGCCGCAGCCCGAGCCTTCCCAGTGGAAGGGAAGTGATGCCGAGGCGTCGTGCCGGGGGCCATAGAAGAACCTGGAAGGCTACCAAAAGAGAGGGCGGGTCTGCGTGGCTTTCGAAGCCCAGCAGTGAGAGGTTACTGGAGGGCCCGCCGAGAAGACGCCAAAAGACGCCAAATCGCGCCGGCGCAGTGGAAGCGACCGCCGTGGTCCAGCGCTCTGGGAGACAAGAGCGATGAAAGCTTAACCCTCCTTTGCTCATTTTACTGTCTCCAGTCTGCTTGGTGTCGATCTGCCAGGATCTTGCTCAGTCGACGTCTCATCGGACAAGCATCGAGATCCGATGTGCTGATCGGATGGAGACCAAGCGACGAACATGTCGGGGAGAGTCTTCGGAGAAATGACCAAACGCGCTGCCTCGACCACCAACCCCGTCAACAAGATTACCGGATTCTGCTCATCGCGAGACTCATTGACAGAAGAGACCGACCTTGCCATTCTGGCCCACGTCTCGAGACCGCTTGCACAACCGAATACCGTGTACGTATCGCCAGAGGACCCTCCTCGTCGCGCGGCGTATCCTCGAGCCATCCCCCAGCGGCCACGATGGCCCTGGTCTCGGAGGTTGAAGGCCCTGCCGCATTAGCTTGACCACGGTACCTGGGCCGACACTGTCGAGAAGGCGGCGACGAATGTTCTCTCCCTCCCAGTCGGTGCCCGCGGAAGCTGGCAGCCGTTCCGCTCTGCGCTTGCATTCGGTTGTCGTTGTCGTTGCAGTCGGTTGGATCTCACTGGGCTCTAGCTATGTGCGGTAGGTCGCACATGTTTCCAGCTGCCCTCCTCCAAGCACAACTTTCATAAGCATGGATAATGTACATAGGTCTGGAAAAATCGCTTTGACACACGACCCATCCAAGACTCTGGACCTGCCATCCATGATGGCCTGCATCACCTGGTGTTGATAACACGACATGATGAAGCACCGTTGAGCGCGACGGCTACACCTTACTGATCCGGACTGGCGCTGGAATCAACAAACTCTCTTCGAGGGGAGAATTGGCCGACCGGCGCTATCTCCTCCGTCTTGAAACCGGTTGACAGCCAGGCAACTTGCACAATCTTGTTGGAGGGAAGTTTTGAGTTTGCACTTCACGAGTCGTCAAGCTGTCACGCACATGTGCACCATGTTGCATATGTGGCATACAACGTCTGCGAAGGTCACTCTTGGACGAGGAGAGGGTGAGACGGTACAATGCTCCGAGACTAGGTGAAGAACCCTTCGAGTCGTGTGATTTGGTTCTCTGGTTCCGGTCTCGGGGTTCAATCTCGTCAACCATTGTTCTTCCGTGGCGTTGTCATCGCTGTACTTTCCGAGGCGCTCTCCTTGTAGGAGCTGCATGCATGCAAGGAGGCTATTGGACAATGGAGAAAGCTTCGCCTTGCACCCTCCTACAACATAGGTTCCGTCTGTCCCTTTCAATGACGCCGTGTGTCTTTGACAATAGCTGCCGAGCCATTGCCAACCTCCTGTTTCCTTCCTATGGACTCGGCAATTCAGCTTAATGCAGCATTCAATGAAAGGTTTGACAAACCTAAACCCCCAGGAACCCTTACCCGACCCCCCTTCAGCCATTGACAATCCGGCGCTATGAAGTTAACGGAAGCGAGCGGTTTCTTTCTCTTGGGAACAAAGCCGCGTCAACTTTTCTTCTGCCTTCTCCTCTTCACCTTTGTCCGAAGTCTCCGTCCACTGTCCACGATTGGTTAGCTGTTCCCGCCTAGGCCCCTTGCAGATCCCTACCGTCTTTGCTAGACCAGCCCGCCTCGTTGTTGACCCGCAACATTTGATGCCTGGGCAAGAAGGAATTGGTGCCTCGGTCGCAAGGCAGCATTCCGGACCCTTGTCATCCGCAGGTGGTGTCCTCCCACCATGATGACGATCCATCTACAAACAAGGAAACAAGCTTGATGGGAGTTCAAACAGCTCTCAGGAGCGCAAGAGGAACCACTTTTCATCAATGCCGCTCTCATCAGATGCCGTCATCATTGTCGCAACATGCTGGCATTGCCAAAATTGGAATTATCTTGAGGAAACTGCGGCTACGGGTTCGGTCAAAGCGTCGTGGCTCAAAGGGTGGCCGGCGTAAGCGGTGCTCAATCTGTCTGAAGCCGGATCCCCGTTGTAGGCGTGATTCAACTCGTTTTCGACTCAAAGTTGGGCCGGGCCGCAATGGCAGGCTCAGCACGCGGCATACGGTGTCGTATCAAGCCTTGTTGCAACCACATGAGCTTATTCAGCCCTTATGAGCTGCATCCTCTATATCGGGGATAATCGTCCAGTTCCCGGTGTCTTCAAAGCTCGCCATGATGACGAGACTGTGATAGAAATGACGGCTCAGAATCCCAAATCGGTCATATCTGCGCCGTTATACCTACTCAATTGTCCTTGTCGCTTACGACAAGGTTTGGCCAAATGGGCGACTATTGGAGCTTGATGACTGAGCCAATGTCGGGAGCGAGACGCGGGCCGGCAGCCGCAGCATGTTCCAATGCAGGTCCAACGGATGCGGCCGCAATCTCATACATACAATGTCAGCAAGCATTCTTACCACGAAGGGTCTTGTCTCGGCAGTCACTCTTGCGATTGAGACAATGACACCAGCCCAGAGAAGGATCGCCCAGATGCAGATAGCTCAACAATCCGTGGTTCATCAACTCATTGGGGTCGTCTTCAAAAACGTTGACGATGCAACCGTTTCCAAAGACTGCCACACAAACCAAAGCTTCGGGTCCCAAGCCTCCGAGATCTCGCCCAGAAATCTGTTCCTGGTGGCGATAGGGGCGGCTCCGCATGACGATTGGGCAATGGCTCTCCAATCTCCAGCATGGTTACATCGGCCTCGAGTTCATCAGAGGGCTGGAGCCCACGATGTCACCCAGGGAGGGCACACTCGGAAGCTTAAAGGGGAGAAATGCCGTTTAGAGCCTCCAAACTGCTGGGAGAGGTGCATGAGCCTCATGAAAATGTTGACAACAGGTTGACGTTTTAGTCAAGCCGGTGTTGGCCAGAGCCAATCGAGGCTGGAAGAGCCGCTAGAGCCCTGAAAAGCTTTCAGATTTTACCAAATCGGTTCACTTGATCCAGCTCGTCAGAGGCACGTCACAATTGATATCGGAAGGCTGGAACATGTTCCCCGAAGAGTTGAAGGTGCCACAGTTGCATTGCGCTTTGACAGTTTACACTGTTCAGCCAGCCATTGAAGCTCATCAAGAGTCCGGCTTCTCAGACACGGAGCTCGATGGGTAAGTTCTCATCTGCAGACCTTGAGCAGCTTGGTACAAGCTGGATTCGACTCTCCGGTGATTGGGTCAAGGGAAATCGGAGGCTGGAGCTCTCAAGTTCAGACTGAGACTGGAAGCAGGGCGTGGTGCTGACCAAGAGCCAAGACGTTGACCAATAATTCCCACTTGCATCTCCACCAGGCTGACGAAAAATTCGATCAGAATTTTCCAGTGATCCTCTGGGAAGTCTGGATCCTGATGCTGGGTCTGGGTCTGGGTCTGGGCAACCTTCTCTGCGCCGCCATGAGAGATTCTGACAAGGGATCCACGTCTTGGGAGTCGCTTTTCGCTGTCCGAGAGTGCTCCGAGTCTCTCCGCGAGATGCGTCCTGGGTCAGCGGAGAAATCGCCATGATATGCCGGGAATCTGCGATTCCATCGTGGGGAAGAGGAAGAGGGGGGAATCGTCCGATCTGGGCGCTCCAGGAAGGGAGCTCCTTGTCTCGGGCTGCAGCTCTCGTGAGAAATTGATGAGCCTCGGCAACGGCTGTGAGACGGGTATTTCCATATTGCCTTATATTGCTCTCGTGAGAGTTCGTTCGATGGTGGCAACCGGACGAACAGTTCTCAGCCGAACCCTCAAGGACGCGCATCCTGTGTCGCGAGTTGATGATGTCTCAACCTGCACACAAAGTACCCAACATGGGAACCCACACAGTCGAGGTCAATTGGACTCTTTTGCACATGCCAGTGAGTTTTCCTTGCTAAGGATCCTAGCCATTGGTCCACCGTCTGTCCAAAAGAGGTCTAACAGAGGAAGGGCGAAAGCTTGGTGTGGTGTTCCTGACGATCGCGAGCCAGGGTTTGCTGGTCGCTGTGCCACACAGCCGCCTTTGGGGCTGAGTTGAGATGGGCTGAAGCTGGTGGCCTCTGTGCAAGAGCTCTGCTAAGATGCGCTGCAGTGCGGTGCAATGCACGTGTCTCTGCACCGTAGATGCCTACCCGAGCAGGATTCTTTTCGTAGCAGTCAGATGGATGCCGACTTGTTCCTCGGCTTCAAGGATGAGCATTGGTAATCGAGTTGCAAGCGCCAACTCCACCAGGTTCCATCGAGTATGACTGTTTTGAACGCCGACCATCGGGTCTTGGAGTTGGCTGTGTCTTTGTCAGGCACCGGGCCTCAATGGCTCAGGCACCCGATGCAGTTGAGTGGTTGCATTGGTCCTGGGGCTAGAACAGGGCTTGGTTGCGGAACCGAGGCCACCGAGAGACGACAATGGCCCTCTTGGAGCTGTTTTCTCAGACTCCACTGAGGGTCTGAAACGTGACACTCGGCATTCGGAGGATCAATTGATTCGGTGCTTGATTGCCCAGCCATCACCAGTCTTGCTCGAGAGCTGTTGTGATGTTTGGTGAAGCTGGTGCAATTATCTCGACACGTCGTTTATTCATCGGCCGAGTGGCCATATCGATCAACCCTAATGGTATGTTTGATCATCAGGATGAAACAAATCATTTCCGCGGCAAGGCGCTTTACAGGCTGGACCCTACCTTCTGCGCCGTAGGTGCATCCTGTGCTAGGTACAAGGCATACAGACGCACATGTTGTCTCTGCGGGCCAGCCGGGGAAGCTGAGGACTCTGGGGCGGCAGCAAAGTCTCACGACCATACCGACTCAAACTGTCAGCTTGGCTCAGGGTTCCTGACTCCTGCGTCGGGCTCACAGGAGATCCCTGTGACGCTTCTTAGAGGATGGTCCCGAGAGCAGGCGAGCAAGTGCCCCCTGCGAGTTCGTCCTGTTCACCGCTGCGCAGTCAATCAATTCCCTTGCCTTTTCGTCTAGCTATCTTCTCCCTTGTTAGTCATGAGAGGGACTGGCCCTGGCGGAAGCTATCCACGTCCACGAGAGGGCCCCGGTTAGTGGCCTGCGCCGTGTGGCGGGCTCTCATTCGTCAGAAGCCTGGCGCCCAAGGCTGCTGCACATGAGAAGCTCTCTGGGGACGGGCTGAAGATTGGAGAGTCTCAATTGATCACTCCTCTGGAGATTGAGCGTGGGGGAGCCGAGTGCTGAGAGACGGCCACGATATGCCATTACGTTCGGGGGAGATGATATGAGGCGACCCCGTGACCCAAGGACCTGGTACTTTGCGACTTGAGGCCGGGACATGAGATAGTCCATCGGCAGGGCCTCACCGGTGTACCTGCGATGCGAGCCAATTTTCCCTGCGTCTGCTCGGGTGTCAAAGACCGTGCATGAGGCGAATACAATGGCACGCTGCGTACGTGGAAGCGCCTGGTTGAAGTGTTGCGACGAACGCCCAGCGGTTCTCCTCTGCCTTGTATCCTCTGTTCTTGGTCAGCTGAGGCATCCTTGATGAACTGGATGTGCAGAAATGCCGCGACGACAGCATGTGGCGAGGAATATTGATCCGAGTCGCGCCACGGCCGCGTCAGGGGGACTTGATGGCGAACTACGACGTGTCTATATGCCGAACTGTTGTTTGCTGTGTTGTTCTTGCGAGATATGGCGGTTTGCATTTGTGGCATGCGGTGGGAGCGGTGAGGCTGGAGGGGATGTGAGATTTTGCGGTGGTGTTTCGATTGAATGAGGGAGTTTCTGACCTTGATGGCGTTATAGTCGTTGTCTATCGTATGTGAGACTATGCGTCTAGGTATGTAGGTAGTTGCGAATACAACCTTGTTGCGCGTCTAGGTGGTGGCTGTGGTTCTTGGCTTGCTTCGGGACAAAGGTGATTGCGCACCTAGGCTCTGTACCGAGGATGTTTTGGATGACCAGACATTATGGATCTGTTTCTGGCTTTTAGTAATTGCTGATGAGTTGATGGGAGGGATCAAACCAAAGTGAGGCTGTTGGCGATGATGTTTGATGTGGGAGTCTAGGGTAACTGACGCGTGTTCACAAATGAGATCTCTGTCGACGAAGGTCAATTGAGCCGTGTTCTTGGGATATTTTGAGATGTTTTCGTTGTGAATAATTCTATATTACTAATAAAATTCACCTTTTTCGATAGTAGCTTGTAAATCATTGTCTTATCGGGAATCTTGTACGTGTTGTCGAATATTGGAGTTTGTAAATGTCCAGGCTTGATGTGCACCAGGTCATCTGTCAAAGTTTCTACAACGGTGCTGCGCCGATCGGTTTAAATAGAGACATGACTGTAGAGATGTCTAACATACCGGGAAAGTGAAGTGCATTCATTTTCACTGTGACTTTGTGTTGCTAGGTCATGCATGTGAGCCGTTGTAGTGAGTTTGGCTGGGCATTGATGAAATAAAAGCGGCATAAACGAGATGACGTTTCAATCAATTAAAAGAAAGAGAAAAGAAACAACGCACTGACAAGTTTGAGAAGCGCTTTCCCCTAGACTCATCACAGAGGCAGGCACTTGCCTAGGCGCGAGTGTTATTGAGACAACCCGGGCACATATAATAACTGGTCATATAACAGCATTTCAAATAAGCAGCCGGGGTATAGATTATAAGTCATGACAGTACCAGCTAAGGACTTGTCTTATTCGAGCTGTGTCATCATGGGTGTTTATTCTGGGCCAAGTGGAATTTGACAGACCGTGGCAGCCAGGTTCATCCTGAGACACTGACTTGTCCAACCCGACAAGTCTGGTGTAACTACGTATCCATATCTGAATATCATTCTTAATCCGGAATGTCTTGACGTGAGACACGGGTTTGCTCTCGATGTCGCTCCCTCGTCACTTTGGATATCGCAGGCGATAGCTCTGGTCGGAGTGAAGCCTGCGGGAGAGATAAGGCAACACAAGATAATACCGACCAAGTGACCATCAAAGCGGCGAAGAAAGCAAGTTATATCATCCAGACAGCCATGTCTCAACGCCCAAATGTCACTCCTCCGGATCCTGTGGTCCGATCCGTCGGCGAACGGCCCCACCCTCCGGAGGTAGCATCCGGAGGATCTACGACAGGCTTTGACGAGAGCCTCAACGAAACAGGGCAAGGTCTGTCAAAAACAGGAAATAAGGACTCGACGGGTTCTTCCGTCGATCAGGCTTGCTGAGCGTTGGGCTCTGTGCTAGACGCAACGCCGTTGCATTAGAGGCTGGTGGTGACGACCACGCGGCTTTGCTTGTGAAGATCAACTGGTTTAGCGGCCCATCTAATGGGTAACTTGAGGGGGATACAGCTGTGTCCTGTCTCTTCAGGGCTTGGGACATGATGTCTTTTTGATTCCTTGTTGGATTGATCGCTTTTCAGCTGATATTCTCATGACGTCACGACTTGGTGTCGGATCGTACACGAGGGCGATTGACGTAGGCGGCGGGGCAACTTGGAATGGGGGATTCCAGGTTGGACTAGGTTGATATCTATGATGAGTTCCTCGAAGTGATTCTTTTCATCGTCAACTTCTTTTCGTTCAGCGACTCAATATGGACGTGCCAGTCAACGACGAACCCATGCGTCGGCCCTCGACAGCCGGCGCAGGGAGCGAACCAGAGATTATCGAAACTCACCAAGAAGAAGCACCAACGGCAAGCCACGCCCTCGCAGAAGAGAGCAAGAACTTTGAAGAAAAAGGCGCAAGCCAGATCGAGCACGGTGACGTCGAGGTCAAGAACCTGGGCTGGAACGATGAAGTCCACCGCGTGCCGCAGCCTCTCGTCGGCGGGCTCAAGAACGATGACCTCTGGACTCTGATCCGGCGCTTCGACAAGCAGGTCTTTTATGTGCGGAGTATCGAGGAGCCGCCTTTGGGAGAGCTGGATATGAATATTGCGGATGATGAGGAGTTTTCGCCGGAAAAGTTGAGGGCGCAGATTGAGAGGTTGTACATGTCTGTGTTTGTGCAGCTGTTTTCTTTCTGGAAGCATATCGTGAGACTTCGGTCTTGGAAGGAGTATCAGCGGACATCTGCCTTTTTGGCGGTGTACTCTCTGGCGTGGCTGCTGGATCTTCTCGGACCGACCATCATTGTCTTTCTCATGACCCTCATCGTGTCCACACGAGCGAGAGAGATTTGCTTCCCCGGAGCTCCCCCTTCTCTGATCGACCCCAAGACCGGAGGTGTTCAGACGCCAGCGGCTGGTGTTCTTGCGTCAGATAATTCGGTTACTGGAGCGCCAGAGAAACACAAGGGCGAGGCGGTTGAGCAGGAGGCTCACAGTTTTGTCACGAGTTTGTCTACGGTATGTTCGGGAGTAAGAGTGACGCCATGCTCTGGAAAGAGGTAGCTGACTGAGATTTCCAGATTGTCGTGAGCACCGCTGCGGGAAAACATCCCCAGACGGACCCCGACGAGGACAGCGCCGCCCCGGATCCTACTCAGCTCACCGAGGATGTCACGGATGCAAAGCAAAAGACGGGGGGAGATCATACTGGCATCGAACACAACAGGGCCAAGAAGCCAGTGTCCAGCGCCGTGTGGGCCAAGGCTCGCCCGACGATGCATCTGATCGCCGACTTTGTCGATACCTGGGAGAGATTCGGAAACGCCCTCAGCCCAGCTGCTCCATTCCACCGTCACAGACCCAAGATGATCCTCGTGGGGGCACTCTTCCCTCTCCTCCTCGGGTCATGGTTCACGTCTCCGTACATGCTCATGAAAGGCGCAGGATTCGCCGCTGGCTTCGGATTCTTTGGCGATCCCGTCATCACTCCGGCTTTGAACTTTATCAACAGGACGTATCCTCGGTGGGAGAAGTATGTCGAGCTGCGAAACACTATCCTCAGGGGCGTGCCGACCAATGCCCAGCTGGCTATTACTCTGTTGCGTATTGGAGAGAGGAACAAGGCTCCTCTGCCTCCGCCCCCAACTTCTGATGTGCCTCCTCCCTGTGAACCTCACGAGACCGCCGGTGAGGGTCTGGATCATTTAGGTGTGTATCTGCGACTTGTCGTGACTGAGCCAAGACTGACACCACCAGAAGGAGTCTCGCAGGGTGAAATCGCCGAGGCGGTCCAACCCGATCCCGAAGTAATCCACGAAGACGAGCACGAACAAGAAGAAGAAAAGACAAAGCACAAGAAATCGCACCGCATCATGAACTTTATCCGCGGCACGACAAAGGGCGGCGTGCAAACGGCCCTCGCAGCCGACAAGGCCAAAGCCAAGGTCGGAGCCCGACACGCCAAGAACCGCCTCGGCGTGGTCAAGGGCCAAGAGCAGCCGAACCCGGCGACGGGGCCGATCCGGTTCCCGGCGCGGTACAAGGGCAAGAAGGGACATGCGTACATCACAGCCACGGCCACGACGCCCGCCGTGAGCTGGGCTTCGGACATTGGAGATGTGAAGCCCGCGTGGACGGTCACGATTGGGGAGATTTCGGAGCTCAAGAAGATGGGCGGGCTTGGGTGGAAGAGCAAGATTATTGTTGGGTGGGCTATGGGGAGTGAGATTGTGGATGGGTTGATGGTCAAGACTAAGGATGGGAGGGAGCTGCATCTTACAGCGGTTGTGATGAGAGATCAGCTGTTTAACCGGCTCATCTCTATAGGGCAGCAGATGTGGGAGGCGTGGTGAGTTTTGTCAGGTCTGTTGTCAAGAGTTGTAGCTGAGGCGGTTTAGCATGTAGATTGGTTGGCGATGGATTTTTCCGGTAGCGATGGGCTGTTTAGCGATGGATTCATTGTGTTTTGATATATGACTCAATGAACTGGGTGCATCCTGGACTTGGTGATGATGAATTCTTGGTGTTTAGTAATTTATTTTGTTCATGACTCAATTGATCCATCCCGAGCAAGGCAAGGATTATCCCGAGATCTACACATGAGCCGAGAGTGGGTGTGAGCATGTTTCGTGTGACGTCAGTGAAGAATCGACCATCTCCGGGGCAGCTGAGTAATTGACGAGCTTACAAACACAATTCTTTCTGGTATTGAGCGTCGTGATGATTATTCCGTTGAGTAACAGCATGTGCTAGATCCGACCTCGGCTTGAAACATCCAGGCTTCAATCACGCCCTTTGTGTTTCCTACGGAAGCACGTATTAGCCTCGAGAGTGGGGGAGAAAGTGGGATAACGTCGTATATATATAGCGAGTGCACTAGATAAGCGAGTGCACTAAAAATCTTAACTTTCTAGATAAGAATCGCAATAAAAATATTATAAATTATT
>SSHR01002275.1:0-20167 GCA_006518225.1 Fusarium neocosmosporiellum
CCCCGACACACCACCACCTCCCGTAGCAGGAGCACCAACAGCCGCCAGTCCTCGTCGTCTTGCTCGGCCCAGGCCAGGGTTGATGACTCCCATCTGCAGCAGGACGTCGCCCTCCAGCCCCTAACCTCCACGTCCTCCTCCACTGGCCGGTCCACTGTCTCACCGTCTCTCGATCAAGGTCAAGGTCAAGGCCAAGGCCATGCGTTGCTGCCGTACCAGGCTCCGGCCGCTGGCGATTCACAGACACTATTAACTGCCGCTTCCGCCGCCGCCCCGGCCGTTGCTCCGTCCCCCGTCCTCGTCCGCGACCAACATGCCGGCCAGCCCTCGTCCGTTTCACAACTTGAACCTCCTGTCGCTGCCGTAACTCCTGCTCTTGAGCTTCAGCCCTTCGTTGCTGTTCCTGCTGCTGCCGCCGACGACGACGACTCAGACCAAGAAGCCCTAGATGCCTCTGACCCTGGCTCCCTTGCTCCTCAAACAACCGAGGGCACATTAGATATGGCTTCCAAGAAGACGCCCTTCCTGCGCTCGGCCGCCACCCGGCCCGACGCTGCTCCTTACGGCTCCGTCTCGCTAACACCCAGTCGCAACAATTCGCCTGCTGGTAGTGATCGCTGGGATCCTGATGCCCACCAGCTTCGACATGTCCCCGACACCATGCGAAGCGAAACCTCTCGTACTTCTCGAACCTCTCGCCGTTCCACCCTTACCAAGCAGTCCTCGTTGAGGTTGTCGGAAGAGATAGATGGCGCTGTCCTCGTGTCCGGCCTCGAAGGCCGTCTGGGTGTGTCTGAGCCTGCACCTGCTGGTGTACTAGAAGAAAGCATGAAGGACGACTATTCCGAAGATGGGGCCTTGCTCGACGACGCTTCTTCGACTGCCTCAGAAAGCGAATACCAGGAAAACTCGCCCCACGAAGCTGTTCGCGCCTCAGTTCCTCCCACCGACAACACCACCCTCTCCATAAACACACCGCGCATGTGGTGCCTCTCTGTCCTCTTCTCTATTCTCGGTTCCTCTACCAATCTCTTCTTCTCATTAAGATACCCTAGTGTTGCTATTACTCCAGTTATTGCTTTGCTTCTTGTCCACCCCCTCGGACATCTTTGGGATTTCGTATTTAAGCGCCCCTACGATCCTGAAGAAGAGTTTATCGATGGCGTCCGGACGACGTCTATTTCAGAGGATGGTCATATCCATCATAAGACCAAAATGATAACATCCTGGCGACGATGGCTTGCTCAGGGGCGATGGAACGAAAAGGAGCATACTTGCGTCTACGTTAGCAGCAACGTCGCCTTTGGTTTCGCCTTTGCGACAGATGTCATTGTCGAGCAGACTCAGTTCTACAACCAGGAGGCTCCAATTGTTTACCAGCTACTCCTCACCATCTCGACCCAGATCCTTGGATACGGATTCGCTGGTTTGACGCGCCGATTCCTCGTTCGACCGAGCGGTATGATTTGGCCTGGCACCCTCATGTCGGCTGCCATGTTCTCGACGCTCCACAAACAGGAGAACAAGCCTGCTGGAGGCTGGACCATCAGCAGGTGGAAGTTCTTTTACATTGTCTGGACAGTGTCGTTCCTGTTCTACTTCCTCCCCGGCCTGCTAATGCCAGCCCTGAGCTACTTCAACGTCATCACATGGTTTGCTCCAAAGAACGTTGTCATTGCCAATCTCTTTGGCGTTTCTTCTGGTCTTGGACTATTCCCCTTGACTTTTGACTGGGCGCAGGTTACCTACGTCGGTTCTCCCCTACTGGTCCCGTTCTGGGCTGCCATGAACGTCATTGGAGGTTTGACTATTGTCATGTGGATTATTGCTCCAATCCTCTACTACACCAACGTCCTGTACTCATCGTATATGCCGATCCTATCCGCTGCCGTGTTCGACAACACAGGAAAGGTGTACGATGTGAGCAAGATCCTCACCCCCGACTTCCTCTTCAACCGAGAGGCATACCAGAACTACAGCCGAGTCTTTCTTCCTATCACATACGTGCTCAGCTACGGCGTCCAGTTTGCAGGTCTTGCTGCTCTCTTGACACACACGGCATGCTGGCATGGCTCGGATATCTGGAGATCTTGGAAGAAGGCGTTGGAAGAGGCTCGCGAGGAGGGAAAACCAGCATACCAACCAGTGTCGAACTCCCCAGGAGTGCCACCGTCTCGACAGTCGACCGACGACGAGTACGGACGAATGTCGACGTCTACGTCCAACATTGACGGTCTCATTAGTCGCGAGGATATCCACAGCAAGCTTATGAAGAGATACAAGGATGCGCCGTTGAGCTGGTACTTGATAACATTCCTGTCCATGACTGCTATTGGCATTTTCGTGGTCGAATAGTAAGTTTCCCCTGCAATATTTATGTACAATGACCTAGCTAACCGGTTTAGTTATCCTGTCCATCTTCCATGGTATGGACTCCTCCTCGCACTCGCAATTGGAGCCATCTTCTTCATCCCCAACGGCATCATCATGGCTGTCACAAACCAGCACAGCAGCATCTATCTTATTTGCCAGCTCATCTGTGGCGTTGTCTTTCCGGGCCGGCCCATCGCAAACATGGTGTTCGTCACGTACGGCTACATCTCATCTGCCCAGGGCATCAAGTTTGCGTCTGACCTCAAGCTGGGCCACTACATGAAGATCCCGCCCCGTATCCTCTTCTCCGTCCAGCTCGTGGCGACACTCGTCTCCTCCCTTACGCAGATTGGCGTTCTCAACTGGATGTTTGTCAATATCAAGGGCATCTGTACCTCGGAGGCTATCAATGGCTTCACCTGCCCCATTGCTAGAGTGCACTTCAACGGCTCTATCCTCTGGGGCGTCGTTGGTCCCAATGAGTTCTTTGGCCCCAAGGCCATCTACCGAGCCCTGGTCTGGTTCTTCCCCCTCGGCGCCCTCCTCCCTATTCCCCTCTGGCTCTACAGCCGACGCAAGCGCCAGAGCATCCTGCGCAAGGTCAACCTCCCCGTAATCTTTGGCGCCATGTCTTGGATCCCTCCCGCGACGGGTCTCAACTTTTCCGTCTGGGTACTTGTCTGCTACGTCTTCAACTACGTCATCAAGAACCGCCATAATGCCTGGTGGAGCAAGTACACCATGACTCTCAGCGCCGCTCTCGACTCTGGCCTTGCCTTTGGCATCGTCGTTGTCTTTTTCGGCTTCATCTACCCCGGCATCACAAAGAACCTCAAGTGGTGGGGCACCGAGGTGTACAAGCAGGGCTGCGACTGGCAGGCTTGCTCGTATAATACGGTGCCAGAGGGCGAGCACTTTGGGCCTGCTACGTGGTGATTTAGCAATGATTGGTTTTATGGTGTTTGGTTTGGGTTAGGTTACTCGGGAGACTACGGTCTGGAATGCATATAGAATAAGTCGGATACTGGGAACGTTTGCGACTTGAAATAGACTTGGCATGGTCATGGGCATGAACAGGGCATGGTTATTGGTTGTATGGCAATGCATCGGAAAGCACATCTTGCAAGACTGCGAGTGCCAGCACAAGCTTGGAATTGTAGCTGGTTTGTGATCAAGTTAGTTAGTGTCACATCACGTCCGAGACAAGATGATCTTGTTTACTCGATTCTCCGTCTATCAATTGTCCATGTTCCTCCCCTTCTTGGTTGTTGCGCTTGTACCGCAGACTACCTTAGTATACAGTGTATTAGGTCTGGCCTATGTATGACCTGCCCCATCCTGGACCGACACCCAAGCTCCAAAGAAGTTCAAGCATTCTATTTCTCGTTTTCCCACTCGGGGTTCTGTCGTTCAGTTAGCATGCATTCTTCATAGTCTAGGTCAGGGCGGGGAAACAAACCTTCCGCAGAATCACCAAGCCCTCGAGGGTGCTGTTGAGGCTGATGTACTCCTCGTCCTCGAGCTCGGCACGCTCACCATGTCCAAGCACCACGGGGGTGCTCTGAGTCTGCCAACCAGTGATTGTCTTGGGTCGTCCAGCCTGGCCGACAACATCGACGGCCTGACCGACACGGACGTTGACCTTGAGAGGCTCGAGGTTCTCGTCCAGGGTGACAAGGAAGCGGGGGTGCATGGCGGTGACGAGGAAGTACAGGAGGTAGTGGGATTGAGAGGTGATGAAGTCCTTGGGCTCGATCATAGCAACGAGCGTGGCCAGGAGACCAGCGGCCGCGACACGGGACAGGACCTGGCGGTCTGTGTGGAAGGGGCTGATTGACAGAGTTCCCTTGCCCATGTGAAGCAGACCCTGCGCGATACGGACCATGAACAGGGCGTCTTGGTCGCGGTGGTAGTAGCTGGCAAGCTGTCGCAGCAGCTGGGCCAGTCGGGCGTTGTTGGTACCGGCACCCAGGATACCCATGGCAAAGATGGCGTTGATGGCCACCTCGGGGTCGTTGTCGTGGCTGTATCTTGAAAGAGTATCGTACACCTTCATCTGAGGGTTGCTTGGGCTGATCAGACCCATGGCCAGTGGCACGGCTTTTCGGATGTTAGGCTCGCCGTAGTGCATGAGGTGGCCAAACTGTCGCAACACCATCTCCTGGCCGATGTCCTCACCCATGGCCACCAGGGCAATTCCAAGGACAGCGTAAGCCTGCAGAAGCTCGTCTCCCTTCTTCTCGTCAGACTCCTCCTTGTGCTCGTTGCAAATGTGGAGAAGCTCTTGGATCTTGAGGACGGCACCTGTGCCTGCCCAGGCGCAGATCTCGGCCATCACGGCCGTGGCCTCTGCCATGGGGTGCTCGATAGCCTTGAGGGTCTCGAGGATGACATCAACCTCCTCTTGTCGGCCAAAGAAGAGGAGGCCCAGGCCAAGAGCCAAGAATCGGGTCCACTTGTCCGTCAGCTGGCTCTTTCGATCGTCGTCCATCAATGTTGTAACGATGGCCTCGCTGATTTCAGGGTGCGAAGATCCGGTGAAGATGAGACCACAGCTCAGAGCAGCCATGGCCGAAATCTGCATGTCTTGGGTCGAATCCGAGATGATGGGCAGAAGGAGCTCGAGGACGACTTCCTTGTTGGAGCCGGCGTATGCGAGACCAAGACCCATGATACAAGCTGTTCGGATGAGGGGGTCGGGGTTGTTTAGCTTGTCGTTGTCACCCAGGATGGCCAGGGCAGGCTCAGCCTCCATCTGGACTCCCGAGTTGATGATGCCAATGGCAAGCATGGCACCAGCTGAAATTTCCTTCTCACTAGAATAGGTGTACTTGTCGATCTTATCGAGACCGTTCTCAGTATCCCACATCAAGAGGGTTCCCATGGATGCGACGGTAGACATCATACCGTCTGCCTTGGTCTTCCACACCCATGTCTCCTTCTCGCCGTCGATCAGCATCATCTTGTCGTTACCGAAGCCGGCGTTGACAAAAGCGTTGACAAACGCTGCGGCCAGGTTATGTCGGGCCGAGTCCAAGTTGGTCATTCCCGCTACTCGGCTGCTCTCAAGATGGCTCTTGTAGATATCCTCGGTACTCTTGGGCTCGAGGATGTTAAGCTCCTTGCCTAGGGACTTGAAGTGACCGGACAGCTTGGAGTTGGATAAACACTCTGCGATTTCCTGGTCGTCCGGTGTATCCTCAGGATAGTCCAGAGCTATTCGTTGGCGGCCAATGAGAAAAGCGAGTTGCTTCTTAAGAGCAGGGTCTTGGGCCTTGTAGAAGTCGTCCTTAATGAGTTCGACATCGTGGAGTCGAATCGCAAGAACCATGGCCTGAGCGAACTGCTTGTACTCCATGTAGATGTTGTGGGCGGTCTTGAGGAAGGTCTCGTTGTCGGGGTAGGTGAGGAGGTTGACCATGCTGACCATGTAGAGGCACACTCGCGCGTACGTGTTCTCGTCGACGAAATGGGGAATCTCCTCAATGATCTCAAGTTCGCTCATGAGATCCACGGCATCAGCCTCGGCGTTGCTCTTCAGGAAGAGGGGGACCAAGTGCTGCGCGAGGTCGATCAGGTCCTTGACGGGCTCATCGTGCACAATGCGCTTGGCATACACCTCGCCAATCTCCAGCGCCAGGTGCCTGGTGTACTCGTGGCCCCACGAGCCAATGTCGGAGGTGGGTGCTAGGAGCCGGTACTTGAGTGTGTCTTGTCGGTCCTCGTCCGAAAAGGTCATACCGATGACGGAGAGAACATCGGCCAATGATGTCCTGTCATCGGTCGCGGGCCATTCTTCGTAGAGCTTTGTCAGAGTCTCGTAGTGTGGTCGCAGGAACTTCAACGGCTTCGGCACTGCTGTCATGGATGATGTCGATGTCTTTATGGAGGTCTTCATCGCTTCCAGGGCGGGTCTGTAGAGCGACGAGTCCGACTCCTGGGTCAACATTAGCGCATGCGCTCCCGGATCCACGTCGAAAAACTGACCGTCAAGCGCTCGACCATCATGTCGAGCTCATTCTTGAGTTGCTGGTCCTCCTCGCTGAGCTCCTCCTCGGCGGCTGGGGCGTTGGTTAGCATAACAAGGCATCGCCAACACAGCTGGGTCGCATACTCTCGATCTTGTCGTCCTCCTTCTTGCCATTCTTCTGCTGCTTATCCTTCTTCGCATCATCGACGGCCTTGCCCTTGCCCTTGTCCGCCGCCTTGGGCACTTCGCTATCCTGAGCCATGTTGATGTCGACGGCTTAGGCGCCTGGTATAGCTCCACAGAACAAGATTGAAAAGGATAAAAGGTCGGATAATGGTGCTTGAAGACTGCCTGAGCTGTGTCGCCAGTTGCCTCTGGGGGTGATGTCGAATTACTGATGGGGTCGTGATCGCTGGTCGTCGTGGATGGAAGGTGATGGAGCCGGCTTGGTCAAGCTCGAGTGATGGAGGTGGGTGCTGAGGTGTGCAAGGTAGGCTAGGTAGCTCTGCTGGGTTACGCCAGGCACCTCTGCCTGGCCAGCCAGCCGCGCCATCACGTGATTCCTAGGTGCGGGCCAGACGGCAGGGGGGGCGACGGAATCTATCAAAATTTCGAGGACCCCACCATTTGCGATAACATGTAAAGAATCAACCCCACGTTCAATTCAATATTGACCATTTATACCAACTTCTTGTGGAACAAAAGGCAGACCTTTTTACCAAGTTATTGAATTGAAACTGCTTGCCCATCATGAAGTTGGATACGAGGGCAATGCGCCACCTCGCCTCCGAGGATTGGCGAGTTTTGACAGCCGTACGCACCCAATCCATCAAGGTTTTAGCTTCAGCGCTCATGATGCTCACACGGATAACTTAGGTCGAGATGGGAAGCAAGAACCACGAACTCGTCCCCACGCCGTTGATCGAGAAGATTGCGCGCCTTCGTGGCGGCGCCAGCGGTGTCCACAGAAGTATCTCTGCCCTCGCCAAGGTCGGCCTCATCGCTCGCGTCAAGGAAGCCAAGTACGATGGTTATCGTCTTACATACGGTGGCCTCGATTATCTTGCACTACACACCCACGCCAAGCGAAAGGACGTCTACAGCGTCGGAAATCGAATCGGCGTTGGAAAGGAGAGTGATATCATGGTTGTTGCGGACGAGACCGGCACTCATCGAGTCCTCAAGATCCATCGATTGGGTCGAATTTCCTTCCGAACCGTCAAGTCGAACCGAGACTACCTCAAGAACAGACAATCTGGATCTTGGATGTACCTGTCGAGGCTAGCAGCCATGAAGGAGTTTGCTTTCATGAAGGCTCTTCGCGAAGAGGGGTTCCCCGTGCCTGAGCCCATTGCACAATCACGGCACACTATCGTCATGTCCTTGATAGATGCCTTTCCTCTCCGCCAAATCTCGGACGTCCCTGACCCCGCGTCTCTCTACGCCGATCTGATCGGCCTTATTCTTCGACTTGCGAAGCACGGCCTGATCCATGGCGATTTCAACGAGTTCAACATTCTGGTCAAGGAGGAGAGGACCAAGTCTGAGGACGGCCAAGAAGTTGTCACGCTCGAACCCATCATCATTGACTTTCCTCAGATGGTTTCGATGGAACATCAAAATGCTGAGATGTACTTTGACCGAGATGTGAATTGCATAAAGCGCTTTTTCGAACGGCGGTTTCACTTCGTCACCACCGAACCCGGCCCTTTCTTCAAGAATGCCAAGAAGACGGTGGGAAAGGGTGGTGTCAAGAGACTCGATGCCACCGTCGAGGCCTCTGGCTTTACCAAGAAGATGTTGAAGGACCTGGAGGCTGCCATCAAGGATAAGGCAGAAACCAAGGAGCAGGCAACCGATGACGAAGATGAAGATGACGACGAGAATGAGGAAGACGAGGATGAGGACGAGGACGAGGAGGGTGAAGGCTCAGGCAATTCAGGGGGCCTGCTTGGCGAGGACGCCAAAAACTCGCCCGACGAGGGGGTCGAAGAGGGCATGTCTAAACTGACAGTCTAACATGGATGAAATGCAATGATACCCATTTACACATCACATATTGATCATGCCGTCTATTCACTAATGACCTTGTTTGCTCAGCTCGGGACCCATATTCACTAGTTTCGACAACGACAAAGGATTGAAAGAATTGTAATTCGACATGATTAAGTTATTCCGTCTTGCTCAACGCCGCCGTCGTCTGCTTTTCTGACACGAATGTCCCCGAATCTAAAGTACAAAAGCGCATGAAATGGAATCACGGCCCAACTCATCTAGAGTATCAGCTACCTCAGCCCATAAAATGTTCCGCGATGCATAACCCTGTCTCTCTCAATGATTGAGCACGAAAGCCCCAAGGCTTGTCAGAAGAAATAAAAGTACAGCGAGGCTGCGATGACGTTGTCTAGAAACAACCACCAACAACCCATTCACGAGTAGGAAATCACTTGACTTCCTTCTTCACTTCCTTCTTGATCTCCTTCTTGACAGACGGGGACGAGTGGAGCGAGGCGTTGGCAATGACTGTGTCGGCGTGAATAGTGACGTTCTCATCACATTCGGACGATGTGGGTGTAGCAATCGCTTCGTCTAGGCTCGAGCTCGCGGCCGTCCTAATCAGAAGGTCAGAGAAAAGCCAGAAAAACATGAGAATCGGGGTGCATACTCCATTGACCGGCGCTGAGACGCAGATCGCCGGGTGCCATTGCTCCCATCAGACCCAGAGGTGTTGGTGGCAGAAGGAATTGCTCCGCTGGTCATGGTCAGCATCATGAAGGGAAATCAGAGCACAAGACTCACGGTCGGGCGCTAGAGTTGTTGGAGCGATGGTACTGTGACTGGTACGACGAGTACATGTGAGTATTCAGGCCAACCAGAGGGGTGCCATAGGCGCCGATGTTGTACTCATTGGTTCGAAATTGACGACGCTCCGCGGTCACACGCTTCAGCTCCTTCTGAGCTGGGGTGTCGGCGTAGCGAATGTTCATAAGAAGACCTTCTTCACCAAGCGCAAGTCCGGTGAATTTCTCGATGATCTCGTCACAAATCTCACGAGACTCGAATCTACAGCGACGTCAGCGATTGGGGTTATGTCGTGCCATCCAAACCTTACCGAGCAAACCCAACGCCGCGGCTGTTGCCCATGCTGTCTCGGAGAATCTTGCTGGACAAGATTGTAAATCCCAAGAAAATGGTTCCAAGCTCCTGGGAGTAGTTAGTGCTGTCTTCTATCCCCAGGATTGTGCACGCGAACATACCACTTCTGTCAGTGTTTTAGGGAGATTGGAGATGTAGAGGTTGGTAGAGGTGTCGTCGCCCTCGGCCTTGAGGCGAGAATTGAAGGACTCCTGGAATCACATTAAGTCGAGTTCGTTGAGGGCAAACTATCAAGCAAGGGACTACTTACGCGGGCAAAACCAACTTCGTACCCAAGGCGATGGAATCCGCGGATGCACATCTCAGAATCTGCAACGCTGTAGAACTTGGCGAAGCCAAAACTAGAACCTGTCAGCAACCCTCAATAGGCAACGTCAGGGGACTTGCCCCTTGCATGCTCCAGTGCCGGTATCAATGATGGCCTTGGAGGTCTCGACTGGGCCAAAGCGAGAGGCATAGTGGTACAACAGTTCATCATCGGTGGTGGGATGAAGACCTCGAATGTAGACGTTGCGGTTGCCAGGGATCTTGTTTTCGAGGCTTTGCTCCACACCCTTCATCTGAGCGGCAGGGGTAAAGACCGCGGGCACAGCCTTGGGGATGCTGGGCTTCTTCTCCAGCAGTTCATCCAGAGCGCGCTCAGACATGCCTGAAAGCTTGGGCTTGGAAACTTCCGCGTGGGCCGGCATCAATCCAAGCTGCTGGGGTGAAGGGGTGGTATAGGCCGATCGATCGAGGCTTGCAACTCGTGGGCCATTCTCCTGATGGGCAACACCACCCGCATAGAATGGCGTAGCAGGCGCCGACTCTGTAGTCGAGTAAGAATTGCGACGGTTCTCCAAGCCAGGGACTTCAGACTGCGTACGGTCGACACGGGCATGAACTGCATTCGCGCGTCCAGGAGTAAAGGGCATCAGGGGAAGGTGCATCCCCAGGTATGGGTTGGAGAAAGCTCCATTGACGTAGCTTCCGTACCCATTCTCGTTGGAATGACCAAGGGGGATTGTCTGCGAGCCTTGCACTGGTGCAAGAACGAAGTGGCCGTCAGAGCCAAGCATGTAGGGCGGGCCCATGTGGATGGGTGCAGAATTGGTGTTGGGCATGCCCATGCCACCGAGGGACATTCCCTGGAACTGGCTCAGGAGTCCACTTGGGTCGCTGGACCCTGGAACGGCAAGATGGGAGTTGGGTCGTCTATCCTGTTGAGACGGGAGGTATGGCGCTGCAACACTGCTTGTCTCCATACTGATCGCTGAACGGAAACGATAAAGACTGGATGTCTGCAAACTTGGGGGTCAGCCAACTGATGGATGTCAGGTGAACGGGTAGGGAAACAAGCAGGAGCCTTCTTGAAAGCTCCAGGGGAAAGAGAAGCACACTGCCTGCGTGTGCTGCAAGTGAAATGGGGTGTGAGGGCGGGCAAGAGGAATTCGGGCAAGAAGGGCCAACATACCTCACAAACAACAGATCAGCTGCGAAAGGGCAGAGGAAAATGGCGAATGATCAAGCGGTATTGTAAAAATCTAGTCGCAGGTCCAAGTCAGCCGATCGAGCCATCTATTGTCAAAGGACAAGACGGTAGAGGCGGTCAAAGGGGCAAATGGTAACGGTGCAATCGGTAGATGGAGGGCTATGCCTGGCGATACCAAAAGGATGATCGACCATGGCTCCCCCTCCCATCCAGACCAGACGTGGTGGAATGGCGGCCAACCGTAGACAGATATGGAGGAACTCACCTTGACCTCTTCAAAGAGCGCCAATACCTGATGGGACAGCGTGGATTCGAGTATGCCGAAGAGGGCAAATTTCGGGGTACCAAGACTTTGAGATGAAGCGAGAGTAAGTAAGATAGGACAAGCTATCGAGCAAGATGGGGTACAGAAGAGATTGTCGGGGTGATGGAGGAGGCTGCTGGGAGGGAGAGGTGATGGAGCTGAGGTGATGCTGTGAAGTGGAAGAAGAGGAAGAAGAAGAAGAGAAGAGAGGGAGAGAAGTCGGCCAAGATATGGGTGGGGGGACGAGGCCGGACGGGGCGAGCACCTACCTAAGAGTGTGCCAAATGTGATATTGGAAAGAGGTATCGGCGTGCAAAAAGGGAGTCTCACTCTTCTGATGATGATACCAAGGCAAGAATGATGCTGAAAAGGATCAAAAGATGATGAATCTGCCTGCTCAGCGACGAAGCGCGCTGCAGAAGGACGCGATGGGTAAGTGTGATGGATGAGGGAGAAAGAAGGAGCTCTCTGCGATCAAGGAGAGTTTTGAAATACTGAAATTTTGTGGGTTGCCGTCACTGGCAGAAAGGAGACGACGATGCTCTGGCACTGGCAGCACCTGTCAGTCGAGCCTGGGAAACCCGTGACCAGCTGCCACTGGCTGTCAGCTGCCAACCGGCACAAATGTCAACAAGACCAGCCGCGAGGGTCGGTTTGGTCTTATCGTTCTTTTGGACCTGGATGGAGGCGGATTTGGCGTGGAAAGTGGTATCCCGTTTTGAGTTGTCCTCAACACTGCCTGCCCGGCCCGAACCTTTGGTGCAGGGTACTTTCCACCCTAAGGACGGGTACCAGTTACCTGGTCGGTGGAATAGATGCCTGTCGCTCTTTTCTTTCGATTCTAATGATTGGACGCCAATACGGGCCAGCCCTATCGTGTAGTCGGTGGCAGGCGTCAGTAAGTTCTTCGATGTTGGTGACAGCAATCTGAACAATGAAGCCGCAACCTTATCCTCCCAAATGGCACATGACATTGAACGCACCGAGACGGTACAGCTCATCCAAACTTTGGCGTGTCCCACTTGGGACAACATTTGGGAAACAGCGCAGGTCTTGGGAGTCAAGGTTGAGGCGGACATGTACCTACTCCGGTATTCAGGCAGGTCCAGATGGAGAAGCCCAAAGAAGTATTCGACGCCTGAGATCCGCTCTTGGCAGGTTGCGAACGAGATTAAACGCGATGCTGGAGGAAAGGACGATCTCTTAAGAATATTTGAGAAGGAAAGAAGCGCAGCAGGTTACCGTGCAGTCATGCCGTCGTCAGATGCTCGGGAGAACTTGAGTATCGTCCATCCGAAGGTGGGAGCAAGGTGGAGTGAAAAGCGTTCTTATGGGAGAGAAACGCCTCCTTGATTGTCTGATCTCCAGTCACTAGAACAGAGATCTCCTTTGCCTCAATCCATAGGTAGCCAACTTGCTTTGCCCGTCATCATCTAGTCAGACATCCACAGACACGGTTCGTCCCTCCCCTCCACAAAACCCGCGCTCGCATCTCGCACCTGCAGCCTCCCATATATACGTCCCTCAGGATGGGTAACTGATATGGATGGCAAGTAGGTAGGGAGATACCTCCTGAAAACACCAATGATGATTCATTGCTGGCTTGGGGCTCAGGTTCGGGCAGTGGGTGCAAGCCATGAACGGCCAGGCGTGTCGCTACGGTCCTAGAGTTCGTCAGTCCAATCGCCTACATGTAGTTCCCCCATCGTCCTTGTTTGTCCCGAAGTAAGTGTCCGAGAGAGGCTCGAATTGCTTTTTAGGCCGTTTCCTCTGAAACTGCCTGATGGTCTGCCCGCGTATAGTTCTGATTGCCCATGCAGGTTTGTGGCAAAGTGATGCATGGCTGGCCTGCTAGGATCATGCTACTTGTGTCGTTCATTTCGGAATTAATCCGTAATGGAGATCCAATCGTCTTGAGTCATGTCTCAACTTGGTTGTTTTCTCTCCATGACTCAGGGTCTAGAGGCATGAGCGAGCGAGTCGATTTCGATAACTGCCGTCAACTACTAAGAAACCAGCTGGGCCCTGGCCTCGAGGCTACATCGATCCATCGGCTTCTTCACACATCTACTGTTCTTTGCTTTGGAGCAACCCTCGCAATAGGGGTACCAGAAATCACGAATGATCCAACGTCCGAGCACCGGCCAGGCAAAAGCAATGAGGCATGCAGGACGGGACAGGCGCAGGAAAAAGGAGGAACGTTTGCTTAGATGTGATGATGTCGCCTCTTCTCTTGCCTGCTGCATCGATTACCTTTGGTCCCGAGGCCTAGTCCATGTCTCAGTGTCCTGAGCAACCACAAGGAGCCCGATGCATGTTGAGGTGAGGTTGTCTTGCGGCTGAAAGTTAGTCTGTTTCCCCACAGTCGGCCGCCAGGGTTCACAGTCGAGATCCATCAATCATTTGCACGTGCTCTCACGTCAAGACGAAGCCGTCAACCTGTCAACCTAAGACGTCACCTAGTTTTGTTGAGCATTGGAAAACTTCTTCTAGGAGACGCAGAGGAGAAATTTTAGAAAGGAGCACTGCAGTTTGTTTAGGATTTATCGCAGGTTTGTGTGCTTGCAGCATGTGAGCACTTGAGTAAGTTAGCCATGAAACAATCATGCGTGGCTAAAGGGGTGCTGATGCGCCTGGAGCAAACCTGACGAATCTTCACCGTTTCCCAAGCAAACTCGATATTGACTCTAGGAGGAGTAAAGGACCTTGAAAGTTAACATTCTCACCGGCTGAAGCCTCGTGATCATATGGGGAGTCTCAAAGACCAGGTTCATCGTCTTGGTGTAGGGTAAGTACCTTAAGCCCACAAGCACTTTACCTACATCCATGGGTCTTTATGACACATTCCGTTTTTTATCCTGATGACTCGCTCTTCTAAAAGGACTCACACGTGGTGAAGGTGTACTGTTTGTTTATCCCTGTCGGGCGTATTTAAAAGATCATCATGTAGAATAACCATCCTTCTCCCATGATATTCCTAGATAACCAGGGTACAGCAAGTCCACTTGTGTAGATGCCACGATCCACAACCCTCACATGTCCCCAGCCAAACCAACACCTCTCTAAGCGCAAGAAAACACGCGAGTCTAGTTCATATACGCTCGTCGAATATCACCACCTGGTGGCGGAGAAAACGCCAGTTGTGAAACCGGACATATGCGCCGCTGAAAATCCCATGCAGCCGTTTGCCAACGTTCCTTTTTCATGACCAGACATCCTCCTACACGCACTTGTTAGTAACTGTTTGCTTAAAGGGAGCCATTTCTCTTCACGCACCTGGTACTGGTTTGCCGCCCTCATATTCTTCACAATCTCCTCGCCCTTGGCCTCGGAAACGCCACGCCCTTCAGCCAAGATCTGCGCCAAGACAGTGTTGACCTCGCGCGCCATGTTTGCAGCATCGCCGCAAACATAAAAGTAGGCCTTCTGGGACAGCAGGTCGCTGACCTCCTTTGATCGCTCCTTGAGTCGGTGCTGGACGTATACCTTCTTGGAAGTTTGTCGGGAAAAGGCAGTGATGAGTTCGAACTTGTCGCCGAGAGCCTTCTTGTACTCCTAAATGACATATGAGAAATGTGATTAACGAAAGACGGGGGATAGATAACTTACCTCCCACTCAGACTCGTACATGAAATCCTCTGTAGGCTTTCGGCATCCAAAGAACAGGAGAGTCTTGCCAACTTCGATTCCATCCTGAGCCTGCTTGGCACGTTCCTGAACGAAAGCGCGGAAAGGGGCAACACCAGTTCCAGGGCCAATCATGATGACGGGCTTACCGGGGTCCGAGGGCAGCTTGAAGTTGGAGTGACGAACGTGGACAGGAACGTGAATACCATCATACTTGTTGCGGGGACCCATGATTTCGTAGCTCTGACCAAAAGGCGTGGGGTTGGGGTCGCCATTCTGCTTCTGCTTCAGGGCAAGGAGGTAGTTGGTGGCAACGCCGCGGAAAGGATCGCCACGTCCAGGAATCATCTGGGACTCAACGACGGCAGTGATGGAAATCTTCTTAGGCTGGACCAAGGACGAGGACGAGATGGAGTAGTAACGAGGCTGGAGCTTGGTAAGGCCTTCGATGAAGGCAGAGAAGGGAATCTTAGTCCACTTCTCGCCCTTGCTAACAGAAGCCAGGAGACGCGCGATGTTGTAGTAGTGGGGGGCAGTCTTCTCATGAAAATAATCTTTGTCGTTACCAAGTCGGTTCATCTCAGCCTTGATTTCGTCGTTGGGAGCAAAGGCAGCCAGGGTAGAAACAAATTGACGGGAAACAGGAGCACAGATCTCGAGGTGGTACCGGAGGATAGCATCGTAGGTCGTAGGGTTGGGGAAGGGGACCTTGGCGGTGGGTTCCAGAGCCTTGACAGTGACGACTTCGTGCTGCTTCGCGGACAGATCGAGGATATCGAGGAAACGGGTGACTTCCTCGCCAGGGTTGGTGGGCCAGACAGCAATGTGATCTCCAGTCTCGTACCTGAGGTTCGAACCGCTGATGTCGACTTCCATGTGGAGACAGTTCCTGTCCTTGGCGGAAAACAGTTCACGAGACTCGGCAATAGGCGCAATGTAGGGGTTGTGGGTGTTGAAAGGTCCCTTGGCCGTGCCTTCGAGGTGCATCTTGTTGGGTTCACCAAGATAAACTTCGGTGGATTCGGGGGTCAGGTCATCGCGTTCGGTGATAGCAAAGGTAGGCTCGTACACGGCCTCACGCTCTTCGAGGCCAAGCTTCTTAGCCAAAGCCTCCCACATGGGGTCCTTCCAGGCCAGAAAGTCCTCTTCCATGGTGCCAGCGCCGTCGTCACCCTCACCGGCTTCGCCGATGCGGTGAGCGCCGAGCTTCTCAAGAGCCTTGTTGACGTTGCGAACCATGGAGTTGTAGTGCTCGTAGGTGTTGTTGCCGAGACCGAAAGCGACGTAGTTGAGGTTGCCCAGAGGAGGATTGTTGTCCTCGGTAAAGCTGGCGTCCTCGCCGGTGATGAATTCGTAGAAGTCGACTGCGTTATCGGTGGGCTCTCCCTCACCGTAGGTAGCGAGGACGAACATGACGACCTTGTCGCTGGGAATAGTGTCGAGATTGTCAAAATCGTATTCTTCAAGATCGGCGACCATAGTATCGAGACCAAATCGGCTCTTGCCCTCCTTGGCGAGACGCGAAGCATAGTCCTCAGCGGTACCAGTCTGGGAGCCGTAGAAGACGACGCAGTTCTTGCCGGATTCTTCCATCTTCTCAACGATGTTCCTTGTGCGTCCGGGCCTCGCTGAGGCGCCAGCAGCGAAGCCGTTGGCGTAGGGGTCCTTGGTGACGCCCCATACCTTGCCCTTGGTAAAGTATGCGAGGGTTCCGAGGAAGATGGCGCCGAGGACGATAACGTCCAGAGTGTCGAGTTCAGCCATGATGGCTATGAGCGAGTGCCGACCCGGACTTGCGGTCAGAGGGCAGGAAGATGTAGAACCAAGATGAAGCCAACGATGGAGCAAGTTTGAGTGGTTGAGTCAAGAGAGCGGTGTTCCGACTGCTTCCCCAACTCTTTATTGCCCGTGGATCGTCGTCGGCCGGAAAGGAGGCGGGGGGAGGAGGAAAGTGGGATGTGGCGCAAATTATCTAGAAAGAGGATGTGCTGTCAGTAACAATCGCGCTAAGACGGAGGATTCCATGTGAATGCCTCATTAGGCATTCATATGGAGGCATGGAGGTCAGCGCAGCACTGCTTACCCAGAGGCGACGGACAAGGCCACTGTAGACTCGACTGACACGAACTTTCCAAAAAAGGAAGCGCGATGCGAGAGAAGAGGGAGGAACTTCAAAAGGCGGCGGAAGCGAGGCGGAAAGGTGGCAGTCCCGTCAGCTACGGAATACCACGGGCGTTTTATCAACGGATTCACTCTCGCCGCCGGGGGACCGTTGCCGCTGGGGTTTGCTGAGCCGGGGCACCAGTGGACTCCGACCAGGACCCTCCACCTCACTTGTAGATACCGACCACGGCGGGTGAAAGATTACATGGCCCCTCGCCCCATACAAGTTGTGTGTGACGACCGTCCCTTTTTTCTTTCACCCGGGTGCCGACTCTCGTCCCGATCTTCAGGGCCCCCTCCCCCATTGTCAATGGCTGTTTTAGTGCTCGGAGTCCTGGGCGGGAGGGACAGTAAACGGCTGGTTCTGCAACCAAGCCCTCGCGCAGATGGTTAGAGTTTGCCATTGCCAGATTCTCCTCGGAAGGCTGGTGACAATTGGATTTAAATGATACCCCTTGCTACTTGATTCTTCAAGTTACTCTACAAACATTCTTTTTTTTCAATGGGCGTAGCGATGGAGGCCGGCCGCCGGGGGATGAAACTGTGGCCGTGGGATCCGCCGCAATGTGGTGTCATGTTCATGATGAGCCCATGCCCGACTGGGTTCCGAAAACGAACACGGTAAGGCTCTTTGAGCTTGTTGAGCCCCAAAACCCAGCTTGTTGATCTTAGCAAAGATTATTCGCTTGGCTACCCGCTGAAGCTTGTCGCGTCGGATTTCAAAAGTTGGCTGATGGCTGTCGTCCGCGTGTACCGTGGGTGCCGTGCTTTGATTCCGGAGGGGGTCCAGGTGCCTCGGGTTCGGCCCTGCGAGCAATGACAATGGAAGGGCATGGATCCATCCATTCATCATCCATTGGATCTCCCCCCGCGTTTTCATGCCACCAAAAACCATCTATCTTGCTTCCGTCTCCTCACGTACCGGCTTGTCTACCCCAAATCCCCCCCATTGAACCTGCGAATGCCGCCTTTTAGCTGTGCTCCCCACAATCGGCTTTGTTCCGCTGCTCTCTACTGGCGGGTCCAAGTGCCGAGTGCTGTGCCGTTCTTAACCCGCCGGATCCAAGAGCTCCGATGATGTCAAGCGAACCTGTGAATCTGAGAGAAGTCATCAGTCTGGTGAGAAAAGCAATGGCTGTTAGCTATGGGTTTGCGATATAATCTCTCAATGTCTCCTCTGGTTCATAGCAGCCCGAAGTACGACCTGGTTCATCAGATGTTCGTTCTTTCAGGGTCGTCGTTGAGACGGCTGGGGCCGAAGTCGGTGCCGAGGACATTGAAGGGAGACGTTTGCCCCCGCATCTTACCTCCTTCTTTCACCTTCTATCCCTTCGGAATTGCCTCGGAATCTAGGAGGTTTCCAAGGGAGAGTTACCAACACGCTGGTTGCCTCGGCCGATAGATGCTGTTGGAACGCGGAATTAAATATTCGAGTTCAATGCTCTAACAGTGTCACGTCTAAATCGCCCAGTTTCAAGAGCATCCATTGAAGTTTGACTCTTCTAGAAATTATTTACAATTCGAACCCCGCATAAACCCCGAGAGTTTTAAGACAGAACACGACTCGGGAAAATTTACCATAAACGGCAAACTTCATGTAACTCGCCGTGTTCGATTCAGATTTGTTGATGCTTGAAGCATTGACAAGCAATCCGCATGGCATAGGCCACGGGGGGAGGGACGACGATAGGTCGTACTATATAGGCTAACACCTAGATGTCAGAAATACTCTGACACCGGATTTTCTGCTGAAATCCTTGCAGAGTTATGCTTGCGAGATCTTTCGTGCTACTGTCGACCAGCTTCTTGTCTATTCGGGGAATATTGAAACCTGCGTCTGACATGCCGATAGAATACTCGATGAGCAAATCAGGAGCGACCTCCAGGAGGGTACGTTGCCTTGTTCACTGGTTCTTTTGTAATTCGACGGCATGAAGTGAAAGCCACCGGCGCGATGAATTATCAACGCATTGGCCGAGTTCAATTACACAAGCATCCAAGAGGCACCCCACAAAGGCATCCTGTGTCCTTAGACACGAGTCCAAACTGCCATGGATTTGAGTACCTATTTTCACAATCATTGGATTAGTTTCTATTTACACTCATATGAAAACCTGTTTTCTAGCCAATGAAATAGCCAGGCTTCTTTGTTCTAATAATATATATAGCGTTCAATCTCGTGATAGTCTGCTTACACGCGAATCCTTCGGCGTGATGGTGATGTCCCTAATAATGCACCTATGCCCATGATAAACAAGGAGACCCAAGGATATCAATCCCAGACCAAAGATCGTACCAGAGCTGCAGTCCCCATCAAGTGCCATGATCAGCATAAGAAACAAATGCGACATTGATGATCTCCTGGGGCTCGCGACCCTTGCCCTTGAGCCCCAGCTTCTGGCAGCCCAAGATGGAGGTTTGCGTTTGGCCCCCCAACTCCCATCATCACCACACTGCTTCACGTCAACATCACGTAGTCTATCTATTCGCAGATAAGATCTCGACCCCAGACCAGCAATGGCGATCCGCCAGCCCCCTTTCCAGGAGGCCAATGGCCAGCGCAGCAGTGGGTGGCGCGCCGTCCTTCCCAAGGTCCCGTCATCCCATGTTGACACTGGCTCCGCTGATAGGCCGCGGCCCTTGCAGGCTGCAAGGATAATTGCCCGTCCAGGACCCAGAATCACTGCAGAATGGCTGGCCAAACTGCCATGTGTTGAAGGCCCTTGGGCTGCTTGGCCCCATAGCCGCCTTTAAAAAGGGCTGGTCGAAAAGCCATACAGCGGGTCGGGCCAATGCTGGACAAATCTGGCGCTCGGGTGGTAGCGTCATTGTGTGTGGGCCAGCCGCCAGAGTCGGTCGGTCGGTATCCGTACCTAGGTAGGTAGGTGTCTGTTGTCTTGGATCTCTCAACTCCCTCGTGTACATAGCATCCCTTCGCTTCGCAACTTCGTCCCAGACCCGCAAACGCCCTTCCCTTCTTCTTGTCTGCTGCAGCTGTGATCTTCGCCTTTGAGATCTGAAAACCTATCACAGATCATGGGATATAGTCCAACTTGAGATGGGTAAGTCTGAGTATTTTGAGGGTGCCCACCCACCCTCGATG